>JASAND010014057.1:0-25003 GCA_030248195.1 Trissonchulus latispiculum
CATGAGCAATACGTAACTGAACGAAGTACATCAAAAAAACAAAAAAAAAAAAAAAAAAAAAAAAATAAAAAAATAAATAAAAAATTAAAAAAAAACTAAAAAAAAAAAAAATAAAAAAAAAAAAAAATTTTTTTTTTTTTTTTTTTTTTTTTTTTGTTTTTTTTTTTTTTTTTTTTTTTTTTTTTTTTTTTTTTTTTTTTATAATTTTTTTTAATTTTTATTATATATAATTTTTTTTTATTTTTTTATGTTTCATTTTTTTTTTTTTTTTTTTTTTTTTTTTTTTTTTGTTTTTTTTTTTTTTTTTTTTTTTTTTTTTTTTTTTTTTTTTTTTTTTTTTTTTTTTTTTTTTTTTTTTTTTTTTTTTTTTTTTTTATTTTTTTTTTTTTTTTTTTTTTTTCTAACCCGGGTTAGCTATTTAACCAGTTGGTTATATCGCTTTACAACATCGTGCCCCAGGCATGATAATGAGATACAACTTTTCGGTCACACATTGTACAATAAAAACCAGACTTGTTATTCCGACAAAATATAAATACAATAATGGGATCTTCGTGAGATCCGCCTGCTAGCCCGCGTTGGACACTTCATGCCCCCTTAACGTAAATAATGTGCCGAACCACAAATTCACAATATGATGTTGCTCAAAAATTCAAGTGAGCATTCCACATTACATAAATAATGTCATTTATTGTAACAAAACGCATGTTAAACTAAAAGTTGCTCATTTTGTTTTTGATATAATACATTGTATAACAAAGTAAATAACTTTACCTTGGAAGAAATGAGATTGGCACAGTTTCGGCCGGTTCCTGTCTGGACCCGTTCTCAAGACTACGAACTGTCGCAATCAGCTCACGCACGAAAGAACCAATCGACAAATTCTTATACAATGAATTCATTAAAACATCAACTGTTGGATCTTGCAACCTGACACATATGCTGAAATGTTGCAAGGATGGAAGGAAAATAAGCGCAAGCTGCAAAGTAAGTGCAAGTATTCAGCGTCAAAGTAGCGTCAAACGCGATAGGGGAAGAGAATCTGCCCTGTAGAAAGACTGGTGCAAACTGAGTATTGAGTTATTGAGTAGTCCGCAAAAATGTACTATCGCTTATCTTTTGATCATAGCAGCAAAGCAAGTGGAGACAGAAAGAGAGGTCATTAGAAGTCAGAAACAGACCGGGGGTTTTGTCATTTCTTGTTGCAAGCGACTTATGCGGCTGACTGTGCTACCTGCAAACTTATTTCACAGGCTGCGAAGAACAAAATGGAAACTTCCAAAACCAAACCAGAAACTAAGACAATATAATGAAGAGAAAATGAGAAAGCACAAGAAGAGTATTAGGCCGTCGAAGGTCCGAAAATTTGTCGGACCTCCATGGTGGGACTCGGACTCACGACTTTTGCGCACTAGGCAGAACGTTCTGCCGACTGAGCTGGAGCGGAGAGCACAGTCCCATCAATCTTTGTCGAATACTACCTATGGACTGTCCGCATTCAGCATCAGTGGCCAAGCGACCTCACAAAATAAGACAGTGTTCGGATAACAGCCGGGAAGACGCATGAGGGCAGACCAGCAGCAGGAAATTCTTTGGGGCATTCTGGATGGGCCGTCGGCGGGGACTTTTTGTGCTTCAAACATTCCTAAAAAGTACAAAAAATACTGTTGATGCTAACAGAGAATTGCGTACATTTACTTATGTACTATAGAATTATTGTTTGTTTTGTCAAGAAACAGATAGTCTTGTCACGTGTTATGGCGGATTTACAAGTTCGAAAACGTGCAGATTTCTAGTCAAAGAAGTGTCCCGTGGTAACTTTTCCGCGACCCACGACTTCTAGGCGATTTTCGGTCAAAAATAAAATTTTTCAAAAGTGGTAAAGTTTGGTACCAAATGAAAGCCGTAAGTGAGCTGAGCAACTTTTGTCATAGAATTGCATGCTCAAAGTGGCTGTAGAGTGCTGTGGTGGGGTGGGGTGGGGACTTAGGCGATTTTCGGTCAAAAATGAAATTTTTCAAAAGTGGTAAAGTTTGGTACCAAATGAAAGCCCTAAGTGAGCTGAGCAACTGTTGCGGTGTCGGATTTATGCCTTTCTCAACCGGAATGTAAAGGCTAGACATAGGCCCAACACACATATTATCCCCTTTTGTGCGGAGCATTTTTGTTACTTGTACAATATATATATGCGACGAGTCATGTAAAATTTTCGGAGGTTCCAAAATGATAAAATATGGAATTAATATTGGATTTGTTAAAACGGTAAATTATTTAAAAATAGCTCGAAAATAATTTTTAAGAAATAAAACAGGTGTGGCGTAATTTTTTTCCTAATTACGCAAAAAATTCCGAGTCACTGCGCCACGGACCGCAAAAAGTTCGGACGAAAAATAAAACACAGGCTCCCCTGAAACCGCGCCCCCAGGGATTTTTGCTTCCCTATACATATATACCCCGCTATTTATTGAGTGCCCAAATTTTTGCCAAAATCGGCAAAATTTCAATAATTTTCTGGCTTGAAGAGATTTTTCGTAACATTGACCATTTTTTCACCTAAATCCAGCATTTTTGAGAACTTTTAGCGTTTCCAGCTGCAAAATACACCAAAGAATAGCTAATGAATTCTGGGCTCATTTTCGAAGAAACGCCCCCATGAGCACGGCACAACCTCGGGAAAAATTCCAAAAATTAAACTGGCTACCCAAGAAGCCGAGAACAGTTCCGTGAGACAGGTGTTTAACAAAAAGGTTAGGTTTGGACTTAGTGGGCCCAACTCTGGCTTTTTCCTACAGGGGGGGTGGGAGGCCTCCCCAGAAATTCGTTCCCCCCCAGACCAGGGTATTTTTTACAGGGGGGAGCGGGCCCCCCCCCGAAATTGACCTTCCCCCCCGAAAATGCCTGCCCCCCCCCGAAATCGCCCCCTCCCGGGATTTTTGCTTCCCCCCCCCCGGGATTTTTTGGAGGCCCAAATTTTTGCCAAAATAGGCAAATTTTCAAAAATTTTCCGGCTTCGCCGGAGATTTTTTCGTAAAAATAGCCATTTTTAGCTTAAATCCTGGCATTTTTTGAGAACTTTTTGCGTTTCACCATGTAAAATACGCCAAAAAATATAAACCATTTTTTGGCTCATTTTTGCAAAAAAGTCTTTCCCCCCACCCCAAAAATTTCTCCCCCCCCGGGAAGCCTCCCCCCCAAAAATCCCTAAAAAATACCCTGCAGACTGAGGTCGCCCCCCCCAGGATTCGGGCCTTCCCCCCCAGAACTCTAAAGTGCCCGGAAAAATAGGGTTTTGAGGGTAAATTTTGAAAAATTTTTCCGGCTTCGCCGAAGTTTTACCTATTTTTAAGCGTTTTTAGCTATTTTAAGCTTAGTTAAAGTTAAAAATAGTTAATTTTTTAGCTCAGCAGCAAAAAATAGCTATTTTTAGGCATTTTTCGGAAAATTTTTCTCCCCCCCCCCAGAAATCCGAGCCCCCCAGACCTAGGAAGGGACCCCCCCCCAGATTTCTCCCCTGAAATTTTTGCCTAGGAAAAAGCCAGCAACTAGCTAGCTACATTGTTAGGTAAGTCTAGGCCGGTTCCCCGGACACAGGGATCGGCTCCTCCGTCCAAAAGATAGCTCTGGCTCTGAGATGAGAGATGATTGAGTGACACTTTTTGGTGAATTCCAGTCTGACTATAGCTTTCGCATTCGCAGTGGAAATGTCTGTGTGAATGGCAGTCTGTGGCAGATCAGAACCGACATACTTACGCGGGGGTGGGAGGGAGGTCGAAGCCGCGGGCTAATCCCTTTGGAGTGTCGGATTTTGATGGGGTCCCCCGGATCACCTTTGGACCTTCCACTCCCTCCATACACCTGTGTATAGCAAGGTTAACAAAAAATTATATACCCCGAAAGTTGGCAAAAAAATCAGTTTCCTACAGGATCAGTAACAAGCCGCGACTGGAAGTTTTTCGTTGGAAAACAATAGTCAGACGTCCCAAAATTAACATATGTGAGTTTGAACGAGGAGGCCCACCTCCTTCGACCAGGATACCCAAAATCAGGGGTGCACTTAGGGAGGGGGGGGGGGCGGAGGGGGCGGCCGCTCCCCCCGAAACCAGACGTAAAGGAAAAATTTTATTGCCCGCGTGTAGTGCAAACATCAGATTTCAAAAATTTTCGCGCTGTCGGCGCGAAACAGACTTTATCTTTGCTGTGAATTAAATTTTAAAAAAATTTGCATTTGCAAAAAAAAATAAAATGAAGTACCCACCCCCGCCCCCCCACGTATATACATATATATCTACGCAAGTGATGGCACATGTTTTTAGGTACCTCGGAGCCGCCTGACCGGCTGTTAGTCATCACCCCGAACCTCCGGACTCAAGGGGAGGTCAGGATCATAAGGGCTAAAGCTACAGCCACGGCTGGAAGTTACTCGCACAGGTGCTCGCAGTGGTCTGCTCGCAATCCGGTCACAGTTGTTTTTGACACTTGTTATAGCTATTGCTTGTCTGATATATACTTTTGCCAGTTGGCACTAAGCTATTTACGTAACTACGTGTATGCAGAAAACTATCCGCATTTCAGTATATATATATATATATACACTGTCTTTGTGTTTATAATAAATTTGAACGCCCGTGCATCGCGCGGACTTAAAATTTTTTCTTGCCAATTTTTTCCAGGGGGGGGGGGGCAAAACCATTTCGGAGGGGGGCAGCCGCCCCCCGTATGTACGCTAGTCTAGTGCATCCGTCTTATCATGAGGGTGCGCGGAGCGCCCCTCATAATATGAGCTATAAAGGCACTTTGCGGATTGGGAAACTGTTAATTAGCCATAACTAATTAACGGTAGGGAGTTGAGAGCTAAAGTTTACATTTTTGAAATCTCCAGGCCAAGAGCTTTCGAATGATACCAAACTTGTCCGGAAAAAATGAACTTTGAAAAAATCGACTTTTTGATACAAGTTTAAAAGTGGGGGTTTTTTTCTCTGTATCGACCACTTTTATAGGGCGATTTTTGCGCACACCGATTTTGCAAACGGCCCATAGGAAAAATTTTTCTATACTAATTTTTGATTATCTAGGTTATGGTCCAGATCAAGTTTATGTTTGATTTCCGAATTTCGCTCTGGGTCGATTTTTACAGATGGTCAAAAATGGAAAAATCGACGTTTGGACTTAGACTTAAATTTTTCGAGGTCCCAACACAGAAAATTGTCAAAAAGTCGTCTAAAATAGCATTTTTTGGCCATTTGGTGGTGGGCCCAAACTTAGCATTTTTTGGCCTGTTTGGGCTAAAAGTTTCTAAGTCCCACTTTCACTGGAAATAGTCAAAAAGTCGCCAAAAACGGCGTTTTTCGGCCTCGGGGTGATCCCCATATATAGTAAATCGTCTACGCTCGTTTCAATGAGCATATTTTCAGAACCGACGGAAGTGACCACTGGTCACTATGGTCTAGGTGGCCTATTGACCAGTGGTCAAACCCCCTAAAAGAGCGTTTTTCGGGATTTTGGTTAGGGCAAATATAGTAAATCGTCTACGCTCGTTTCAATGAGCATATTTTCAGAACCGACGGAAGTGACCACTGGTCACTATGGTCTAGGTGGCCTATTGACCAGTGGTCAAACCCCCTAAAACAGCGTTTTTCCAGGTTTTGGTTGGGGCATATATAGTAAATCGTCTACGCTCGTTTCAATGAGCATATTTTCAGAATTGACGGAAGTGACCACTGGTCACTATGGTCTTGGTGGCCTATTGACCAGTGGTTAAACCCCCTAAAACAGCGTTTTTCCAGGTTTTGGTTGGGGGCGTATATAGTAAATCGACTACGCTCGTTTCAATGAGCATATTTTCAGAACCGACGGAAGTGACCACTGGTCACTATGGTCTAGGTGGCCTATTGACCAGTGGTCAAACCCCCTAAAACAGCGTTTTTCCAGGTTTTGGTTGGGGGCATATATAGTAAATCGACTACGCTCGTTTCAATGAGCATAGTTTCAGAACCGACGGAAGTGACCACTGGTCACCATGGTCTAGGTGGCCTATTGACCAATGGTCAAACCCCCTAAAACAGCGTTTTAAACAGCGTTTTTCGGGGTTTTGGTTGGGGCCATATATAGTAAATTGTCTACGCTCGTTTCAATGAGCATATTTTCAGAACCGACGGAAGTGACCACTGGTCACTATGGTCTAGGTGGCCTATTGACCAGTGGTCAACCCCCCGAAGACAGTGGTCATTGTTTGGAATAGAGAATCTTCTGGGAGTAATAAATTGCAGACTAGTTCTGCCTAAGAGCAGCGCTCCCAAAAATTGGAAGAAGGACAAGTAGGAAAAATGCTCCTTGCAGTCGCATGTAAAATGCAATATGAGCTATGATGGTCAACATTTAAATATGTCAAGGACAAGATTTAAAACGTCCAATATGAGCCAGCATCTAAATCGGTAAAGGACAAGCTGTAACTGGCTAATATGAGCCGCCACGTTTCTCTTGGGCTCATATTGACGCGAGGATACTAAGTTGAGTTAACTATTTTTCACTTTTCAAATTCGCATGTACACGTAATTGTCATGACATATATACGTCTGGTCTTGATACAATAAGTAAAGTCAAGTGGGTAAGCACACATCAAAAGTTTTAGACAACAGCTGTGTATTTTATTGTATAAGTGCTGTGTACAAGCCGGTACTGAAGACTTGAAGAATACCGGTTTACTGGAGCTTTATGCATTTGTATCTAGTTTGCAGTGTGTGTCTATATTTTAGAAAACTGGTATATACCAAATGTATATGCCACTTAATTCAACTTTAAAGGGGAGAACTTTAGCTGCTTAAAGTGTTCACATATATACCTTAAATACGGTGTTTGAGCTAGTGAAATTAGATTCAGACAGGATACCTATAACCAAACATTATATGAAGCTAATAACATTACGCAAGACGGTGAGGATTTTTCAGACTTGGGATTGGGAATAAAAGTAAAGAGTCTGTAGGCAAGATGGTAAGAGGTCATCGTGATGTCAAGCCGTTGAAACCACGGCAGCGAGCGTCAATATGAGCCCAAGAGAAACGTGGCGGCTCATATTAGCCAGTTACAGCTTGTCCTTTACCGATTTAGATGCTGGCTCATATTAGACGTTTTAAATCTTGTCCTTGACATATTTAAATGTTGACCATCATAGCTCATATTGCATTTTACATGCGACTGCAACGAGCATTTTTCCTACTTGTATATATATATATATTATATATATGATATTATATATGATATATATAGTTGAGACAGAGGACTAGGTTTAACGTAGTACTATACTTAATATAATAATTACATAATTAATAGAACTTACAGCACAACTTAATTTAATTAATTTAATTAGTGCATATAATCCAACACTTACGTAATATATACAACATAATATATGCAGTAAAAATTGGTGTCACAAATCCCGCTCTGGCAGCTCAGTATAAAACGCTTGAAGTATATAAAGCATATTTCAAAATCAGCAAGCTCGCCTGCAAAGCTGACGAATTTAGAACTTAAGACAATAAAGGTCAAATGCGGAGTGGAGCATGCGTACCCGCGAATATGGGTTGTTCAGCGAAGCTGGTCCATATTAGTGCGCTTTTAACCTAGTCCTCCTGGCATTTACAACCTGCCCCTCCCATATTAACGTTTTAAAACCTAGTCCTCTGTCTGCTTAAAACCCAGTGTCACCCATATTGCATTTTTCATGCTCCATCGCAGCATTTTTATTCTTGTCCTATTTCATTTTTAAGGTTCTCAGTAAAACTTAAGGTGGCGATTCCCTTTGGTCACATTTTTATACTGGGAAAACTAGCTTTGATATGATGAAAACAGCACTTTGGTATTAAAATACATATGAAATAATGGTGTTTTGTAGAGTTTGGCAATTCTACCATAAACGCATCAACCATAATTTTGGGTAACATTTGACAATTTTCCAAGCGTTACAGTGCTTGATGTACTCCACGTAGAAGGCAAAGCGTGGTATCAAATTGAAGATAAATTAAATACCTGGGGACGATTTTTTGATTATTCATTTACGTGAAGCTCATTTGCAACAATCGAGAAATAACTGAAATCGGCGCCGATTTTCAAACTTTAAGTCACTTGTTCTCGCTATCAGGACAATAATTTTGAGCAAATAAAAAATCGTCCCTGGGTATTTGCCCAGTGTTTATCTCTCCAAAATTTCAGGTCTCAAGTCCTTGTCTACTTAGAGAACTTTCAATTGAAAACAAATAATGCACAATTTTGTGAATGGTCAATCTACGTAAAAGCCAGCAAATAGCAGGCTTTAGTTGCAAACAATTTAGAACTAAGTTGGATTGCATGCACAATTTCACAGGGGGCATAGGTGTGCTTGGGGGGTGAGGGGGTGGACCCCTCCCAACAAATGGAGGGGTCGATGACACCCCCTAAAAATTAATTCCTACCCCTCCGCCCAAATCGATTTTTTCAGACCACTCCCACCTAAAAATTTTCAAACCCCTACCTAAATTTTTGAAAATTTTTGGCTAAAAATTCGAAAATTTTCCAAAAAATTCCAGAAGTTAGCGAACAATTGCTAGAATTCGCTTAATTAAGCTAAAACTCGTTAAAAATAGCTTTAAATTGGGAAACGTTTTCTATTTTTTAAACGAAAAACCGATTTTTCGCCAACCCCCCCTCGAAATTTTTTCTTATTCCTCCCCCCAAATCGACTTTTCGCGACCCCCCTCCCCCTTTTTTCGCCAAAACCCTCATCCTACTTTTTTTCTGAACCCCCACCCCCACTTTTTTCGCCAGCCACACCTATGCCAGGGGGGTTACTCCCCCCAAATTTTCGACCCCCTTTCCCTCCCCCAAATTTTTGAAATCCCCTCCCCCAACTTTTGGCTACCACCACCCAAACCATTTTGCAAATTTTGAGGGTGGGGAGCGGCAAATTTCGGGTCAAATAAGTCGCTTTGGTTGGGGGTCAAAGAAGTCGCTTTGGAAGGAGGAGTAAGTGTAATTTTCGGAGGGTTCGACAAAAATTCGGCTATTTTTTGCGATTTTTCAGGTAATTAAGCGGATTTTAGTAATTTTTCGCTATTCTTTGGTAATTTCTAGAAAAATAGCGAATTCTTGGATAAAAATATTAAATTTCAGGTTGGGGTTTGAAAATTTTTTGGGGTGGGGGCTGGTGGAAGTCCGATTTGTGGGTAGAAGATTAAAAAATTTTTGGGGGAAGGGTGGGCGACTCCTCCATTTGGAAAGAGTCTCGTATGCTGCCAGGCAACCCCATAAAAATTCTAAAACCGATCTAGATTTTTTTAAAAACTGTTAGCTAAACTTTGACACTTTTCCCAAAAAATTAGCTAAAAATTGCAGAAAATTGCTTACGTATGGTAAACATCGATATAAATAGCTGGAAATTTAAGAATTATTTACTTTTTGACCGACCCCCTCCCCCTTTCTTTGCCAACCCACCTTCCTTCTTCTTTTCAAACCTCCACCCCAAATGTTTTCGCCTGCCACACCTACGTCCAATGATATATGCTATGGGGACGCCTGCCCCCTTCCCTGCCCCCTTCCCGTAGGTGTAACGGAGATTGGGGTGGGGGCTCCGCCAGTCTTTCTGGGGATCCCCAATCCTCCTCCAACACAGTTTCATGTTATATGCGAAACATGATAACATATACAACATATATTGAGTCAGTAAGTCCATAACACTGTAAGTCCATACACATTTATCGCAATAATCAACTCTTTAACCCAAATTTTGGATATACTTGAAAATTTGCGCAGCATTCAACCAGAAATACAGAATGTATCACCAACTATTCAGCCTCTCGAGCGCGAGAGGGTTGAGGAGACGTATATGTTTAATCCGGGGGGGGCTAGCCCACTGTCAGTTTTTTCATTCCCCTCCTGACCTTTTTTGGGAGGGTTGCCTCATCGAAAAATTAAACTTAGTTCTAATTACTGGTGCTTTGGAAAATTTAAAAATTTTACCAAAAAGTACAAATTTGGCACTATTTCAAGGTAGAACGTGGGGGTGGGGATATGGAGGGGGGATTTAAAGTGGTCTCATATCGCCATAAATTGACCAAAGTTAGCTTGTTTTACACACACGCACACACACACACACACACACACACACACACACACACACATATATATATATATACGTATATATGTATATAATTATATATATATGTATGTATATATGTATATACTGCTCTAAGTTAAACGTGTCCAAAAATTCAGTTTAAGTACAAAAACATACGATTTTAAACCATAATATCCCGGGAATTTGCAAAAAATTTGATAGTTTTGTCAAAGAATCTTATATATAATACTTGACATTTTCTGGGATCATTACTGTGCGTGATGAGGAGTCAAGAAAGTGGGGGTGAGGCTGAGTGGAGGAGGGAGAATCCAAAAAGTGGGGGGGGGCGTCCCCCCCACCTCCAGTAGTAAAGCCCAGTACATATATATGCTTACGTATACATATAATACATAATTTATATATATAAATAACACCTTGTAAAGTTTTTAACTTTTCTGCTTCAGCTGCATTCTTCCTAGGTTAACTTCCGTATTACTGTTAACTCTGATCTTAATAAATCCTCATTTTGAATATTCAACAGGTAATGCGTTGAGGAGTTTCTGACATTAGTTTCAGACTTGCGTAGGATATTAGTGTGAGCCCATATCAGTATCAATTCTAGCAGATCTTTAGCATTTTTGCAACTTATGTTTTTTGTCAAAAACTTGAAAAAACCATCACCTAGAATTGAAAAGTTCAGGGGAGGCAATTTAAAAGTTTATGCTTATATATTAAATTTTACGAAGAAATATATATATATATAGAGAGAGTTTCTGATGTTGTTTAATTTTTGTCGTTTTTGTAGTCCTGTCGGAGGCCACTAAGCCTTTGTATGCCGTATATACACATATATATATATATATATATATATATATATATATATATATATATATATATATATATATATATATATATATATATATATACATATATATATATATATATATATGTGCGTATATACGGCATACAAAGGCTGGAAATTGGCGGTCCAAATTAAAAATTTTAAAAATTCAAATTTTGCAATAATTTTTGATATGCAAACGTTATTGTCATTGTTTTCATTGAAATCGCTGGGAAACCAAACGATTTTTAACGCTTTTTGACTATCGAAATTTCAAAACTTTTTGTTCAAGAAATGATTAAAACTTGGAAAATTTAATTTCTGGCCCCGGTCGGTACCGGGACATTATACGTATATATACGTATATACCGTTGTTGCTACCGCATCCTCTAGGTTTCAGTCATGGGAAATTCACGAAAACGGTACAGCAGAGCTGAGAGAACGGAAGTGCTAAACGAGGTCAAGCTTTATAAGCAAATTAAGGAAATGCTTGGAAATATCGACCCCTTGAAGTTTTTAGAAGAGTTAGTTTGCCATGAACTTACAGAGCAATGTAAGTGTAAATGTTACGTGCAGGAGCTATTTTATCGGTTTCGTGTAATGGAACCTAAGGACGAGGAGACCCATCCACCTGCTTCGCCAGATGCCGATAGTTTTCCAATCAAGGAAGACAATCAGTCATATGACAGGAAACGATTAAGGGTTTCTAGGACTAAATATAAAGTTCCCGCATCAACTTTAATCTCCAAGGAAACGGAGACTTCAAAGGAAAATATTTCTTCCTCAGCGGATGTGGCAACATCTCATCTCCTAGAACATAACGATGCTCTCATAAGCAGCAATACCTGTGGAAATCATAATGCTTCCGCTACTGGCGTCGTTGCCAGCCATTTGCAGGGATTAGAGGAGTCAGACGACGAAGATTTGGTCTACAGCAGTGACTGCGATGAACGTTTGTTAGGACAAGTCGAAACAGAGAACGAAAGCGATCCAACTGATAATGGGCTCGATAATTTTAGCGCAAGCGAGATTAAGCTGAGAGAAAGATTTGAATCAGTGCCCGTTGCTAGTTCATGGACGAAAGTCAAATGTCACCGGAAGTTTGATACGTATATCAACATGGAAGGTAACAAGATTATTAATCCTCGGTTGTTTCTGGAACAGTTGGTCACAAAGTTGTACGTATGCTGTGGTAAATGTTTTGCCCCACTGCAACATCTTCGATTTACTGATCATCGAGAGAAAAAATCTGGACTGAAAACGGTGCTCAGAATCCATTGCAACAATTGTGGATACTCTGATAAACTTTTTGGAACTACATCATATAATGCTACAAAGTACAGTGATGTTGATGTGTTAGGAGTATGTGGTAGTCTGTTAGCTGGTATTGGTCACAGCAGATTGGACCGATTGTTGACATGTTTGAAACTTCCTCCCGCTCCAACATTGAAAGCTTTTTCTGGAGTTGAAAGATATTTACTCTCTGCTGCAGACGAGGTCTGCAATTTGTCCTTGGACAAGGCAGCTGATGTCGTTAGAAAGGTCCATAACGCTGGTCCTGATGATGTTCCAAATATAAGTTGTTCAGCTGACAGCTCATGGAACCACCGGTATTATAACTCTGCTCCGGTGGGAGTTAGCACACTGATAGAGTCAAAAAGTAAGATGATTGTAGCCTATGAGTCTAGAAATAAGCGATGCGAGAAGTGTGACTACTATTGCAGCAGAAATCTGGAGGTCCCCCCACATGACTGTAACGTTTTTGTAGGTTCAAGCGGATCAATGGAAGTGGACATGTTTGTTCCACTTTTGGAGAAGTTGCCCACTGAACGTTCATTAAATGTTAATAAAATTATCATGGACGGGGATTCGAAATGCGTCAGTACGTGGGAAAAGAAACATCCCGACCTGCCTCTCATTAAGGCTGACGACACTGGGCATTACGTGAAAAATGTCAAGAAATGGATTATAGTTTTCGCGCAGCAAAATGGATTACGAGGGCGCCATCGCTTGACAGATGGACTGATAGACGATATCTGCGGGCATCTATATAATTGCTTAGTGACGTCAATGACCGCCGCTGAATGTGAGCACCGGATGCGGATTGTGCTTACCCACAAAATTAGGGATAACAACAATCATGCAATGTGCCCTACGGGAGAAGCCAGTTTTTGTGGGTTTCAAAAAGGGGATCCCTTGTACGTTGCTTCTTTTGCCTGTGAGAAAGAGGTAATGACCAAATTAATAGAATGGTTTGAAAAGGAAATTTTTTCAACTTCCAAATTCCGTCGTGTCATTGGAGGAGAAAATACTCAGTCTAATGAATCCTTTCATAGTACATTGTATAAATTGATCAATAAGGAGTATCGACAGGGTTGGTTGCAAATGAATATATGTTTACGGCTAGCTATCATAAAATTTAATCACGGCTATTGGGGCATATGCAGTGTTTTTCATCGATTGGGAATTGAAACTGTTTCAACAATAGCTGATCGGTTTTCGCACTACGATAATATCAGAATTTCTGGGTCCAAATTGCATGGCACCAAGGCTTACAAACGGCGCCGGTTTCAGCTAAAAATGTCGAGAACGCTGAATAATCGTAAGAGTGAACGACGTGAAGGGGGACCCTTATATATTGGAGGGTCCATGGCTGAAGACATGGTCTAGCATTTAGTTTCTGTTATAATGAAGTGCCCGTCGTAAAGTGCTTGCTCATTTGTTGGGCATTTACATTGGCTCATTAGTTGGGCATGGCTCATTAGTTGGGCATTTATTCTTGCTCATTAGTTGGGCTTTGCTTTCTGTTCTTTTTGGGGCGTTAATAAGTTAATGTTCATTTGTTGGGTACTCTTGGTTGGGGTTTTGCTCTGATGCGTTTAGTCTCAGTCAATGCTACGTATCGTTTCGTTTTGCGCTACTGTTTTTGCTATGTGATACTCATCTATGTACTGTAGCGGCTATAGCGATGATCTGACATCTTCGCATTTAATTAAGGACCTGCCGTACAGTGTTAGTGCGCATTTAGTATTCTAGCACATGTGTCGACCAAGATACGTGTATATGCTCTTGAACTTTTAAAAGCTGCTGAAGAAGTAGTATAATGGTTCCTAATATTTTCCTCACGTTATCAGTTAGGTAATACCGATGCGTACTGACTTTATTATATCCTTTTGCATTTCAGAAATGTGGCGACGATCTCACTCCACTCCATCTACAGCTGTAAGTTACATATGTGCAGGTATCTGTCTAGCCATTTTCTGGGCAAAATAAATTGGGGAGGTCCCATTAGTAGGGGCGGTCAAAATTGATGGGGGAGAGATGGCCTAAAAACAATAAAAATACAATGAAATCAGTCTGTTTTGTGTAAGCTGCTGTTTTGCTTTTGTTAGTACAATGCTGAAATGTACGTTTGTAGGGGCGGACTCCACTAGAGCGGAAGGGAAGGTCGCACAGGAGAACCTAAAGTGATCTATAATTATCAAAACATCGTAAAATTAACTAGTCTGTTAATAGCCTGTTCATGCCTGAATTTGTTCAATGAATTCAAGTTCAATGAAAATGCATGTTTTACATTTCTGTTTTCTAAAGAATGGGTAGGCAGGAACTAGCTTGCAGAGCACAGTTTTTGCTATAATCACCTGGACTTTGTCTATGCGAAAACAGTAGGGGAATCCAAAGTGGCGTAAAATTTCCAAAAATGCAGTATATAAAATAGCCTGTGTTCTGCCCATACTGCTGCTATAACTATGCTAAAAAGTGCTGAAACATTGAGTTTAAGTACCAAAATAGACGATTATTGACCAGAAAGTTACGGCGCAGCCGGAAACGTTTTGCAAATTTTGTCCAAAAATTCTTAAAATTTGGCATTTTCTGGGCTCCTTTGTAGTTAGTGTGGGGAGCCCAAAAACGTAGGAGTGAGGCCGAGTGGTTGGGAGGGGTCGAGTGGGGGGGGCGTCCCTTATCGCAGAGCATACTGTATTTTTATACAACTACTGTTTTATTCCTGGTTTCAGATATCTATTGGTAGTGTTCACATGATTTTGCCTCCAGGAGGAACTGTCCAGTTGCAGAATAGATCAGTACAGAAGTCGATGGTTGGTTTGAATCAATTTTCCGAAATGGTTAATGCTTGAACGTGAAGTCAAATATAGCTTGGGTGATGTTAATTTTGAGGCAGCGTGTTGAAATAGTTCGTCCGAATGTTGTTTTTCGGAGTAAATAATCCCATAATTTCAATTCTAAAACATTGATAGTTTAGCCAAAAAGGCATTTCTGGGTTACTGCTGGATCCAGGATTTCTTGCCGTGGCCGGAGGCTTTCAACGGTTATATTGTGTATTGGGGGTCATGGAGGCTAAAGAAATGTTTTGCTTTTATAAAAGTGATTTTTAAAATCCTTAAAATGAAAAACTTTTGTAATGAAATCTTGTACATTGCTTTAGATTTGCTATGCTTGCCAGCATCGATGCAAAGATCGACATGAGCTTAGACTGCACCGACTGCGTGAACACGGATTAACTACCGGTTAGTTGCTAAAATGCTGATTTTATGCATTACAAAAAGTTTGTTTTGTCTAATTTACTTGTGAACGTGGGGGAGTTATGATTGCTCTAAAAGTAAAGCTATGTATTAAACACGTTCAAAACCTAAAAATTAAAACCAAAACGTAAGGTACTGTTATACAGTGATTTGACAATGCAGGGTATGTGTAGGCAACATTTGAGTGCTTACTACCTCGTCATTGGGCCAAATTTTACCAACTTGCCATTTTGACTGATCGCAGATTGTCTGTCTGCAGCTGCCTCAGTTGAACATACTGTTATATAAACTACCTGCTATATACTGTTGTTGCCCAGCCGGGGTGGAAAATGACCTGCGGGCTAGCGGCGGCCAACCGGCCGGCATCCCGTTTCAGGCCGACCGTTCGGTTAACGGGGATGCGACAAATTTTTTGGAGAATTTGCTTTGATCGGATTACGTTTTTGTATGAATATAAACCATGTGCGTGGTAAAGATACTTGGCCGTTGGATCTTAGCTGACTCTCTTAGCTGATCTTAGCTGACGCTTTTGATAATTCGCCAAGCACGAAAGACCCGGTCCGAGTTTCTACTTTTCGTGACATCCAATATAAATATTTAAAAATTTCTACTTGCTTTCGGAGCTATTCTTGCGGTTCAATGAAAATGTCCAAGTCGTGATTTAGTTGTAAAGCGTCTGTAACGAACAAAACTTATTTACTTACATGTATTTAGTTGCTTTTCAACTTCGTTTTGTTTACTTTCGTGCGGCAGGCCGCACAAATGCTGCAAGAATGTTGTTCATGTCGTTGTAGTAGGATTTCATGTAGCTAAATCTGTCAACATTATCATGCCAGAACACATTGATATCGCTTTTGAACCTGACCAAAATTGAATTTTTCCATGTTTCTAGTGGCATACAACTATTTTGTGCAGACAGGATTCCTTCGTATTTGGGACAATTTTGGAGGTATGTGGGGCCTATGGTCACACAAAAGTTTAGCATCCGGAATCGCACCAGATTTAAATTCCTTGATTCGTCGAAAATTTTGAATTTTTTGCAGCAGTTTAGGCCAACATAGTTCTACAACCATTAGAAATACAGCGAGGTTAAGGCGGAGTCCGCTTTTGGCCGATTTTTTGGCAATCACCGATTTCGCTCATTTTCATATTTAATGTTCCTTTGATATTTTAACGAGTTTTACAATTGATCTCGTATCTTACGGTTGTTGAGTAATTTCACCTCAAAGTTGAGGTCTGCATGTGTTAAACATAGGAAACTGAAAAAGTGGTGATCTGTTTATTCTTCCGCCAAAAAATTCGATGAACGTACGTGAATCTGTATAATTTGCATAATTTAGTGTTAATTAATATAATTTCTTATTTTGTATTCCAACCTGTGTATGTATGCCTTTGGATGTATATATTTGTAACATGATTTTTGCTAACGGCTATGTCCAGTAATTTGCAGAGCCAGCTATGTACCAACGACCAAGTATTTTTTAACCACACACATTATGTTCATGAAAAATAGACCGATTCAAGAAATGGGGGTCCCCAATTTTAGTCCCCTAACGGCCGCCCGCCTGCCGGACTTACATCTCAGCAATTTAGTATAATTTCCTCTCTAAATCAACCTTAAGTCATGCTGATACATTTTATATCCAAGTTTCCTGTTCTGACACCCATAGGATTGCCAGCCCTCTAGTTTTAGTCTTCCAGCGGTTTGTGGCAGGTTGGGCTGGCGAGTGGATCGAGTGCCGAACGGCCCATGCGGGCCAAGTGACTGTTTTGGTCAGCAACACTGTCTGCCACTGCTTCGATCAAACATTTCAAATTATGCACCTCCATTGACTTTACAGGAGCACATTCCTTTCAAACATGACTCCAGCCACATAGCGATTAGGTTTCATTCAAACATCATTTGGAGGGCATGATAATGTGTTTGTAGTTGCAGCAGTTAGCTTATTTCGATGTAACAATTATAACACAGGATCTAACTGTGGAGTAAACCAGATATGGCTAAGCTGCAGGTATCCGCTTGTGCGGAGTTACTTGAAACTCCGTATCTAATACCAATAGTCCATAATACTACAATAATTCAGAAAACGAGTACATGGCTACAGGGCTTCTCGTCATCACATAGCGTAACTCTGACCATGGTGCACATCGAACAGTTCGACAGCCCTGCTTCTCCCTGTTTGGGGCAGGGTGCCAAAAAAGCATTCCCGTATGAAGCCGGGGTCTCAAAACAGTTCCCGTTTGAGGAGGGTGGAGGTCATCGAAGCCGGCTGAGATTGGCTGAATCTGATTGGCTATTCGCCCACACTCCCATACGGTGTCTACTGTTTGGCGGTCCCTTCCCAAACCGAAGTTGGTATGTGCTGTAAAAGATTTCTACCTCCTCAGAGGAGGATGCTGTCAAACGCAGCTACCACCCCAAACGGGGAAACATTCACGTACTTCGGTCGGCATACCGTTACGCAATGCAGTGAATAGAAACACTTTAGTGGCTTATTCTTCTTCTTATGTATTGTGCAATTATGCGCTATAAACTTGAAAAGCTTCATCTTGTTTCGAAAAAACAAAGGCCGGTTTGATTAAATTTTCAAGCGATTCCAAAACATCTAAAGCAAAAAACTAAGTACCTCTTTCTCATTCAAAAATAGACCCTTCTGCAATTTGCACCGATTATTTTACTTATTTGGTGTAGTGATGCATATGCCTTTGTTGTCATAGCAAAACGGTGCGCTCAAGCTAATTTTAGTTCTGAAACTGATACGTAAACTTCAGATGCTGCCAAAAGTAAAATCGTTGAAGGTCACCTGCTGTATATACGTCGCTATTACTGAATGCAGTTTGCTTTAGTTTACAATTTGTTTGTTTAGGTGGCCAACAATTTATCAGTCAACGTCAGAGCCCAGCTGGTGTCAGACAGGGCAGAACTAATTGTTCTTACCAAGCCCAGACACAGCGATTCGGTGATTGCGATATGCCCCGTTGCAGTCGAAATTTCCGCGTTGGCGGCCGAATGCCATATGCTCCCGACAGTTTCTATCGCCCAAGATCCACTCAGCGTCCGACCTTTTCCAGCGATGATCGCCGGACCCAGGGTCCTAGCTCGTATTCTACCTCTCAGCACCACCATTCCAATTCCCCTCAACATTCCCAGCGCCGGAATGCTACTCGCAACACCCAGGGAAAGCCCAAACTCGCGAGTAGTGTGAGAGCCGTTCCCCGCTCCGATCGCTCTCCTCCATCATCTCATCGTCGGTCTACTTCGTCCCACTATCTTCGCTAGATGGTAATTCCATATTATGGCACTGTTTGTTTGTTTGTTTGTTTGTTTGTTTGTTTGTTTGTTTGTTTGTTTGTTTGTTTGTTAATTTGTACATATTTCAATACGGTCATTTGTTTCGCTTGTTTGTGCATATATATCTAATTTTTTGCTTGTTAGCTAGTTATAGTTCCGGATTGTGCATAATTTGGTTTTTATTTATTATTTATTTGTTTGTTTGCTTGTTTATTTGTATATATATTCCCTTGAATTGTTTGCGTTTGTATATATGTGCCTCTGCCGTTTGCAATGCTGTTGATTTTTTCGGATTGTTTGTGATTAAATTTGAGTGTGCCTAAACTTTCTTGTTTGTTTATAAATCACTTGGAATTTCTTTTGGTTTACACTTGCAAGTTTATTAGTTTCTCTTCTATTTTGTGCATGTTCGTTCCCATTGTTATATGTTACTGTTCATTTTTAACGTTTCACTGTTTTGTTTTGATGTAATAAAAGAGTTCTTCTTTTGTTCTTTGACAGCTTATCACGTATTTTGCGTCAGTGAGATGGAACCAATCATGCTGCTCCAGGCCCATGATTCATTACCAGTGCTAATTCAACAATAAAATAATTTGTTTCTTTACACTGGCAGTATCTGCTATAGTCTGGTCTAGCCAAAGGGTTTGGCCGGGCCTGTCGGCAATCGTCTGGCCGGCGGCAGACCGGTGCAAACCTTGTCAACCTCAAACATTACTATAGTCTACTTCTGCCCAAATTATCTAACTAAAGAGCACGACAAAATAAGCAACCCGAGGTTTGCTTTCATGGTATAAGCAGAGAGATTATTACTTTTCTGCGGGCCGATAGCACAAGATCAAATTTTTAAAAATTTGTACAGGTGAAGCTTGTCTTGCTTATCAAGAGTACATGTAAGAGTATGACAGCAGCCAAGCCCTATTTATTATAGACGTGACACGTTCTCTACACGCCAACGGCTAACCTCCGCTTACCCTCCCCCCGCAAATTATATCCTAATAAATAAAACAAATTCGAGATAAAGCGTGATAAAGCTAGAAACAGGCACAAAATACGCGTACGCATTGCTTGCGTTTTTGAGCTTTAGCACACGAGCATAGAGCAGGTGAGCGTTTCCCCATTTCGACTATGCACCAAATAGCGGGGGGGGGTTAGCACTAATCATGGAGGATATGTCATGCTTACAATACTTAGTGGGTGACTGCTGTATTATTGTGTTGCCTACTTTTCCAAAGGAAATGGCAACACCTTGTTATTGGTCTGTGCTTATTATTATTATCCGTCTGTCCCCCCCTAGATCTCGAGATTGAGAAGAGGTGCAGGGGTGGTTGATACCTTGTTTTGAAGCCCTTGACTAGGACATCTCCCGGAAGCAAGATGGTTCCGAAATTCCGGGTTTTGAAAATTCGGATTTTTTCGGGTGGTAAGGGGGGACCAAGGCGAAATTTCAAAAATCCAAAATTTGGTCAAAAATTTTTTGTGTTTGATTTGGCTCAAAAGTCGGTCATAGGGTAATTCGACCACGCTGATTTCGAAACTAGAATCGAAATTTCAGGAAAATTTACGGATTTCGAGATATTGGACCCGGAAAATTCCGGATTTTTGAAAAATTTCTCCAAAAGTGGTCGATATGGTACTTAAATGAAAGAGCTCGTCGAGCTGGGCAATTTTTATCATTACAATATTTTCCGGAAATATTTCTAGCGAAAGTTATGGCCGCAGATTGGAAAATCCGGAATTTCCGGAAAAAACCGGATTTTCAAAAATTCGTTGAAACATGGGCAATATGGTACTTAATTGAAAGCTCATTGAGTCCTGGGACAGATTTCCTGAACAGAAACAGCTTAAAAGGTGTCTATCAAAATTTATACCCCAAAGGAATGTGTCGTGGGCAACACATTCTTGCAGTAGCGCTAGTGTAATCTTGATTTAGGTAATCTTTCTCCACTTGTACACGAATTGTCCTTAGAATATTGGAATTTTGCACTAAATCATTAGTCAAATTGGTGTACCTATTTTCGAAATCTAGAAAGAATAAGTGAAATCAGTGAAATAAGTGTTGAACCCAGTTAGCAGTACACACACAGTAGACAAGCAGCACAAAATTTGCATTGTTTCATGAAGAGTCGCGCACTATGGTCTATAACGTATTGAGTTAATGTGCAATAGCAAGAGTAAAACATTTGCACTACATGATATATAAGAATTTACTTCTCTAAAACAATTAGCAAAGCAAGAAGGGGTGTTCGAACCACGCCGCACTTGCACTATGTATTTGTTGTATATTTATATCAAAATTACTTTTCATTTCACTTTATGCTGATTTGTCTAGGGGTACAATAATGGCTACGAAAAGAGAAACAACTGAGGAAGAGCTAGCTTTGGAAAGATTGATGATTAATGAAGGGTTAGTAAATTGCATTCAATAAATACAATATATAGAGTGTGGCCAAAACTTATCAAAACAGCTTTAATTTGATTACTTGGCTATACTTTCTCTAAGTTCCTTTGTTATTTCTCTCTCAACACAAGTTTTTGACTGTAAAACTAAGGAATAAAAGCAATAGCCAAGAACTATGAATTCTGAAACTGCAGTAGATATTAATAAATAATTGGAACAGAATCTGAAATTTGTTGTGTATATATACAATATTTTTTCTAGTGCTGATCCAGAAAAAGTATCAAATTTCTTGAACTTTATGCATCAACGTTACTTTGCCGGAAAGAATGGGAAAGTTGCTCGGTTCAAAGTGTACTGTAATCTTGGTGGATGGATTAAAAAAGTAAACCTTTTTACATACTTCAAACAAAGTGTTCAGCTTCACTAAACTTCAATAAACTTCACTTCGCTAATAGCCGACATACTGAATGAATCAGCAACTGCTCAAAACTAATGAAAAGCTTACGTTCGAACTGGTTCAATCTCGTTGCGAGACCCGAAACATTTGGGTCTCAGTTGGAACTTGAACCCAATAACTTCTGAACAAGCGGCACAAACTGTCACTGGCCGGTCGACAGCCCCACATTTGGCCGGACAGCTTGACACCGGCCGGCCGGCCTGTGTCTGACCGGCCGCCGGCAGCCGTCCACCCGGTTTTGTCAACACTTGTTTTACACAACACTAGTGTCAGCTATAGCTAAGCTAGTAAATTTCTTGGAAAACCATGAAGGCTTAATCCTAGTTTTATCACACTCTTGTTGGTTTTAGCATTATGCGCTTGGATGTCCAATATCTTTACCTGCAGTCAAATTGTGGATCGAGTCCTATCTTGGTAAATCCTCAAGCGCTGAACCAGAAAAGGTTACACTTGCAAATGTTCATTAAAACCAAGAGTACATAATACATAAGAAGAGTATGGCACAAAACTGGTGCTCTGTGTAATGTTATGGGGACACATCCTCTCTACGCTAACGGACCAAACCTCCCCATGCAAATTGGACCCTAGTGAATCAAATAAACTCGACAGCTATGCCAATGTTCTAATGCTCGAAGCAGACACAAATAACGGGCTCACAATGTATTTTTGAGCTTCAGCATGCAAACATAGAGCGAGTGAGCGTACACCCGTTTTGACTGGATACCAATTTGAGCTGGGGGCGGGAGTCGCTAGTGTTCAATTTGCGGGAGGGATGAGCGGTAAGCGTTCAAAGGTTGTGTCACGTTTACATTACATAGAATATCAAGTCTGTCATACTCTTATATATGCTCGAGAAATGAGTGCACTATGACAATATCTAAAACTAATGACGGTTAGTAAAGCGCGAGTGAATGACCGTTTGTTGAGCTTTATTTTCATAATCCAGTTAGGTGAAGCTACTTACTAAGCTTTGCTTTTCAGGCCACTGAAGTATCTTTACCAGCATTTATTGATTGCTGTGAACCAAACCGAAGGCATTGAATAAATGTTGTTTTTGTTATGTTTTGTTATATTGTTTTATGCAGCTGGATCATGAATAAAATCTGATGCCGTGAATTGTGATTGTTTGGGTAGGTACGCAACTCAGGTACAACAACTCATGCCTAGTTTAGGTGCGAATTTTTCGCAGAGAAGAGCGGGTGCAGAAATGATCACAAAATGCAAATTTTAATGATATTTGTTAGTCTTTTAGCGTGATTCTCAAATGAAAAGCACAATGGGAGGCAATACACCAGGTTAGAAACAACCACTTAGCAAAATACGGTTTTGTGCTTTAGTCACCTTGTTTCACACATAGTTACTTGCTTGAAACTGTACTTTCAATATCATAAACTGACGAAAAGCAATGATAGCAAGCAATATCAGGGCAGAAACGATTCACCTGAGCGAAAGCCTTCGATTAATTTGATATTTGTTTATGTTTTGGAGAGCTGCTGTGTTTTGTTCTACATACAAGAACTCACCTATGATCTAATTTATCTCCAATTCAGTACATTTTGGTGACCTGGTTCTATGAGAAAAATTACTCAGCACTCTGAGAGCTTTCGAATGAGTACCTATATGACTAGGTTTTAACGACTTTTTATTTTTACCTCATTTTGAGGTCTGGTCCACGAAATATGAGAGGTATCGCAACAATTGCTGGTTGAGAGTAATTGGGTCACGTATGGGTCAGGCTATGACAGTTTCGTCAAAATTCATCAATGTATGCGTGCTGCACAGTAAAAGTGTGACCAAAGGGAATCACCACCTTAAGCAAGAATGTTAAAGCTTTATGAAAGAAACTTTAAAAATTCCCCCAATAATTACGTAACAGTCAACCAAGCCATAGAACAAACAACAAAGAAGCTTGAAAAGTACAAATTACAAAGTACAAAGATTTTGGCGGAAAAATCCTCATCCACTACAAATAAGAATATTTTAGAAAGTTGCAGAAAATTATCTGTAGTTTGTTATAAGCCATGCTGTACTTCAGCAGCACTCAACTGCAGCGCAACCAGACGCAAGCGCCGCTGCCAAAGTAGTAGACTTATTCGGCATGATTTGTAATGTTATTATGCACGTGTCTGCAGAATTTCGGGCGATTACAACTTTGTGTAGCTAGTTATAGGCCGTGCTGTACTTCAGCAGCACTCTACTGCAGCGCAACTAGACGCAAACGTCACTGCCAAAGGAGACTTAGACGGTATGATTTCCAATGCTATTCTGCACGTGCCTGCGGAATTTCAGACGATTGCAAGTTATCTGTAGTTAGTTATAGGCCGTGCTGTACTTCTGCAGCACTCTAATGCAGCGCAACCATATAGTAACATCGTAATAAGTATACGAAACCTATCTATAATAGTTTGTCATGTCCTAAACTATCAATATGCCGAATTTCAAATGCCAGTGACAAATGAATAACTTGTTATCGACGGTGCTGTGTTTTAGGACAGCACAAGCAGCACGGTGGAAACTAGAGTGCACCAACCAACATAGCCACAGTTCCCCCTTACTACAGACACAATTATCATCAAGTTTAATATGTTTATCCGTTTACAGTAAGTCTACAGACAGCGTGCTATGGTTGCTGCATAACAATTTTGTACAGCAAGATAGCAGCACCACACTGCGCTGCGACTATGCTCATCGTGTTCAGCGACCCCGATAACCCTTATATGCTTCCACTATATGGCCCAAAACAGCATATTTAGGCATATTTTTGACTATTTTCTGTGTAGTTGGGACTTAGAAATTTTCGAAAATGGCCATTTGGCCGGACCAAATTTGGGCCGGCCGCCTGAACGATCCTGGCCAGATATCAAAAATCGCATCGGTTATGACACGCTACCCATCCCAAAGTTTCTTATGCAACAAGCCGCGTCTCTCTAGCTTGTTCTCCTGAGCCCTGTAAGCCGTGACACAAAATTGGCATTTTTTGGCCATCTTAGCGGTCAAGCCACATTTGGCCGACCGCACAGGTGGCCAGCGGGCCGGACAGCGAAAAATTGTCCAAAAGGTACGTTAACACAAATACTACTCTCAGAAAAACCAAACTTCACCGGCTGAAAATGCCCACATCGTTCAGTTTGTGAGTTAGACTAAAAAGGCTTCCCCAAGCGTGACTTATATACACGGAAAAAAACAAACGGACCTAACTTGTCCGGAAGCGAAAACTTTCAAAGTTGAAAATTTTGACCAAAACTTTTTGCTATTTGTTGTACTCGTCGTGCTGATTCCAACGATACCAGATTTGTCTAGTTTGGCTGAGTATTTAGCTGGCACGGTGCTCGAACGGGTCTCTAAGGGCCGCTTTGGGCCTTTACACCCATATTATAGGGGGAGCGCTAT
>JASAND010014058.1:0-51767 GCA_030248195.1 Trissonchulus latispiculum
ATCTTGCTCACTTCATTACAGATTCCATTCTGGACCATATATGGTTGGTTTGAAACAGTTACTAAAATATTGATTCATTTGTCGTTTGGTTGTTTCTAATAGTGTTCACAATTCACAGATACCTAATTTGCATACTAATTTGCATTCTTTTGGGTATAAAAGGCAGCTGAACGTGCGCGCGTTGTCAGTCGCAGCAGTGAGCAGCTACAAATTTTGGTTGTGAAGCACGCTACAGCGTTTCATAACTACAGTTGTGAAGCACGGTACATAAAGCGTGCTTCACAAATGCAGTTGTGAGGCACAGTGCACATCGTGCTTCACAACTCGGATGGAGGCACGGGGGTTACAGCACAGCAAATTTGAACTAAGCTATTTCACAAATGTTGATTGTTTATATGACTGCTACCTTCTGACTGCTACTGGTACCTTCTGCTCTAGATCAACAATGTTCCAAACGTATTGGAAATTTCGAATGTCAGCGTAACTTAGAAGAGCATCTTCGTCGCTCGAGTAGAATAAGGAAAAGTTTTCCATGATAATAGCTACAATTAACATTGCCTATGATTAACAAGAAACCTACTTTATTCCACTCCGCTTTATTCTATTCTAATAGTTATGTCAACTAAATTAGTTTTTTGCTAAAACTACGCAAACGTCGAGCCTTCATTTTTGTTTTAATTTTCCAATTTGTTAAAACAGTACTGAAATGCGATTGCAGACCGAAACATGCAATGGTTTTGTAGTTCGAATTTCATATCAGTTTCGGTCAGCTCCTTCACAATTTCTAGCCAGTTCAAATTAGATTGGGATGGGAACTGGAAAATTTAGGGAACAACTATAGGGCTGTCCGTGGAGCAAGGTAAACTATCGTTCACTTTATTAATTGTAATATGTGTTCATGGTGTCGCTGCAAATTCATTAGCAAATAAATGTCAGTATCATCAATAACTGAAACCTACCGACAAGCAAGTTCAGCACGATGTAGGTAATGATTAAGTAAAATGAGCAAAAGAAGAAGATAGCACCATAATAGTTTCCGCAGTCTGTTTGCCAATATGCAACCCCATTCATGTAAATACAAAATGGAGGACTTCTCTGAAATTTAAATTACTTAGTGTGGTACTTAGATTGGCATTAACAGATTATTAAAGCACAATAGCATGCTTCTTTGATTAATTTTATTAGATTTTTGAAACAACTGACGTGCACTTTTATAACTTGCAAGGCAACTGTCCAGTCTTGGAGTCATCAAAACAAAAAGGTTTTAAGATTAATTTAACAGGTCTACATTGCGCCAGAAAATTATCTTGGCAAAGATGGTCAGTTATAAAGTCTCGGTAGAATTTTTCCAAAGCCGACTGCTTACCATGCAGTCGTGCATTATTTTATTCCAATCTTCACCGGTAACGATTCGAAAGAGCACAAAAATAGCATTTGTCGCAGTTCGGAAGTTAGCGTGCCTAAAAAATATAAATAGAATGCGCTAAATGAAGTACTACTTACAAACGTTTAATTTAAGGTTTTGATTTCTAGCTACTTTCAATATTTACATGTTATTGGAGTTGTTGGCCGGCCGATGGAAACCCTGCCAGCCGGAAGCTCCCCGGCTCATAATGCCGCCAATCCAGCCGGCCGGCCAGCCGGTCTTCAGAACCAGGACAATACTTGATATTATCTGTTATACATAACCATGAGTAATTGTATGCATCATTTAATACTAAAAATTTTGTAAAATACACGAAAAAAGGACAAAACTGGTACCGGCCGGCAGGTTTGCATCACCCGGCCGGCCGGCTCAGGTTGGCGGAGTCAATAAACTGGCCGGTCAATAACACTACATGCTATTCTTTACATTACTATTTTTAAGTATACTGTATGGTTTAACAGATGATACACCTATAAACCCACCTTCCCACAGCTTCTCCGTATTTCACCATACTGAACAGTATGACACCGGTATAGGCATAGAATAACATCAGTAGAAACATTCCAACAATAATAAAGAAACTATGGAACATGGACATAACAACTGTCATCATAAGCATCTTCAATGTTGCCTGAAAAAAAGAAATCATTATATTAATATAAATGGTGACAGCAGACGGATATTAAAAAAACTTTTAGATTGTTTTTAAGTGTGATCCAATCCTAGTGTTGAATAACCTAGTGCAGGTACGTCCTACTATGGATGCCCTTCGCTGGATGTACGCTGGATACCCGTCTGGAGTAGAACCTAATCCGCTGGCGGAAAGATTAATTTGATTACTTGCAAATGCGAAGTTTTACGGAATATGATTTTCAGGTCCTGTACAAAAGTTACATTCTTTGTTTTTGGAAGCATTTTATATTTTTATATTTTAAGAAGGGGGAAATGTGAAAGCCATAATAGTGACGACAGAACATGTAAAAAGGTTTTGATTCGTTTTAAGTATGATCAAACCCAATTGTTATATAACCTTATTGGAACTTTGTTGACGTAAAGTTGACTTGTCTCTATTGCCAACAGTATAATTGCATCTTTTTAATATCAAATTACGTTTACGAAAATTGAACGCCTCAGTATAGCTAAAATCTTGAACATTAAGCGGACATGATACTATTATACTGTTGATACTCTCATCAGCTTTTGTCGCTTTAGAATCGAAGTAATTAAGGCTGGAAAGTTCATTGGATCAACTTACATGCCGACCCGTTATCGTAAAGAATCGCAGAATGATTGTAGCATATCCAAACGTATAACTGAACTTCAGAAACTCCTTGTCATGAGCAGGAAGCTGAAACGGAAAATATACAGAGTATTTCAGCTCCGTTATATTTTGATCAGTGCGATGGTATAAGTATGCTGAATAATTCTGACATTTCTCTGAATTTCCACATTAATGTTGCAAAAGCAGAGCAGGTAATTGACTTACAGCAGCAAAGAAATGCATGATTATCCAACCCAACCCCAGAACAGTGATGAAAAGATCGTAACGATTTCGTCTGCTTTGCCAGAAACCCATTGGCGTGAAGGAAATCATTTTTAGAACAATCTAAAAATATATTGCAGGAATACAGTTAATATCTTTACAGGAACGAAGTAAATGAAGAAAGAGATTATATTTTCAGGCAGCTTGAGTGCATTTTAAGAATTGATGGAAGAAATTTTATCTTTTTGGTACTTCGGTACTCATTTATAAAATACCCCATAATAAATGAGTTTCATACGTGAATTACCATCACGATTCTTAGAAACTAGCTATGGTACCTATGGCGATTGCTTCAAAACATGTTATTGCGGAATGGTTGGATAAAGTTGACTATTTCACCGCTGCTATATTCACCGGTTCTACCTGACCAAACAGTTTAAACTACTCTAAATCACATTACCTCTACTGCAAAAGCCATTGTGAAGATTCCAGAGGTTACCGTCAGACCGGTCAATATCGTTTCATCTTCTTCTACGTCCCACTAAAAGCAAAATAATAGTCTTCTCGCTACAAAAACAAATTTAAATATTAATTGACCGAAAATTACATTCCTACCTATGATAGTGGATGTCTTACTGGGCAGTCAGAACAAAGGTTCGATCCCTAAAGTAGGAGGGAACCCTAAACTAATCTAAACCAAGGTCACTAAAACTGTTCCTTTCCCTCCAGAGCTACTTTCTATTTGTTTACAATTTACATAGCTATTGCATTAAAGGACACTAACAGAAGGTAGAAGCAAAAACAAAATTAAAGTGACCGTACGCAGTTGATAATTGAAACATGTCAAGCAGGTATCACAGACTTACTGGGATGAAGCAAAGAAGCGTTGAATTGAGCAAAATTAGTAGAGCAAAAAATCGCTTGAAAGATGGGCTTGAAACTACATCATAAAGAAAGGTTCGAAGTCGTGCTGATTCCGCTGAAAGCAGAAATTAACTTAGCAAACACATAAGATTTTGTGGTCACAGACAATTTTGTTTTTCACGTTACATTGAAGCTCGATTGCAAGAAGAAAATTTGGTGGAGTACTAAGGCACGCCAATGGGGAACTTTCGAAAAACCTAAGCGATTTAATTCAAATTTCGTATGTATTTGAATACATTTCTGATCGATCGGCAGCAAACTTTTAAAATTATTTCAAAGGGGGACATAGGCCAAGGGAATCCAAAAAATCTTTTGTCTCCAATTTTGTGAAAAGTAGTATACAAACGTTTTCAGAGTCACTGAACACGAATCTGATCTCCTATTTCGATCCAACTATAGAAACGAGCTAAAGTTTAAGCTTAATGGAAATAATCTAAAGTGTAAGCTTAACGTTTAAACTTTTAAAATTTTGTTGCAAGCCAATAAGAAATGTATTTAAACGCATCCATGTCGGTTATTTTTTGGGAAAGTTAGGCAAAGGTGTGCGGTGCGTCTACAGTAGCGCCGACAATTCAGTCGTTAGTTTGAGAAATGATTTTTAACAAATAACAATTAACAACACATATCGACTGAAGTTACGTGGTCTTGGTGGAATGTGGAGAGGCTGCGCAATTTTTAATCTGCTCTTGAGATCATTCCAACGACGCTGGTCCACTGTTAGCAACGCAGTACCCTGAAATAAATATGCATATAAACAGCATTTCTTTCATGTCTTTACATGTCTTTCAGAAGTCTGATGCGTATTAACCGAAGAAGACTTTGCTGCCGGATGGTGTGAAATGAAATTTACATAACAAATTCAATAGGAATTCTTAAATGTGCGCTTATTTGCAAATCTACAATTGAATGTAGCAGTTATACTGATACCGGACAGCTATTAATCTCACGATCACGGCAGATGCAATTTCTTTTCCATTTTACATCCCTAATTTCTGCCGGTCATTTTTTTACGAATATTAACAAACTCCGACTTGCATAATTATGTTCACATATAACAACAAAGACGTCATTCGTATACCCTATTTTCACTGTAGTTAGCAATAACCACTCCCACAAATAAGGTCAATCCGATCATACTGCCAATAAAGACGTAAATGTGAACAAAGATGGCAGCCCACTAAACACAAATTCACTAAACTGTAGGAGGACAATGAAAAAAGTCCTCCCGATTTTGTTTTAGTTGTGTATCAAAATAAAAGCAATATTACAGCTGTTTATATCCTACTATCACAGAAAACACACTTTCCTGATTGATAAACAACTCAATAGTTTTGATTTCTGTAAACTGCCTATTTCTCTTAATGTGCCAGGTGAATGTGACTGATTGAAGAGCAGAAAAACTTTTCAGCAATAATGTTGATACTATTAATTATTTCAGTCTGCAATTCTGACTCACTGGGCCCATAGCAACAAGTATGACGTCTCTGACCACGGTCCAACCCTTGAAGGACAAGATTTCAAACAGTGTCAGCATGGCGTTTCCAATGTGATCAAAATTGAAATTCCTCGGATTAGCCCTAAAAAGTAAGAAAAACACAGGAGAATATTGAAAGGTTTGAAAATTTGCAAGCTGTATGATTGCCTAATCTCGAATGATTTTTGGTCTATACATTCACAAATCATTAACTCATAGCAAGAATACCTAAGAGTGTGACGCTTGCCACACTCTAGTTATTATGCACTCTTGCATATAATAGCAATATTACACACTATGTACATATTTGAGCTCACCATACTCTAGGAACCATAATTGCTGGATGGTCCGGTCCAAACTTTCCGCTTACTTGCAGATTTGTAACAAAGATTTGTTGCTTGAATACCCCCACACATTCTTCCTAAATTAAAATACTTTATTTTCAGACACTGGTACTATTGCTACCAAAAAGCAAAAAAACGGATGACTTAAAGGTTCATATGTACAGAGAACGATGTAAACGTATAGGAGTTTGCAATCATTCATACCGAATTAACTAGAACCACAAATTGTGAGAGTTCGGGAATAAAGGTTTCCTTACCCTTGTAGTGATAGTGGGATCATTGCATCGGGCAAGTTTTCCTCCGACTAACTGAACACCAAAACTGGCAAACATGAACATCAGCACAATTAGTAGCACTGTTACCTAAAAGATCTTGCATAAAATACAGTTGTAACGACCATGCAACACTAATTCTAAATGTTGCTGATAGTTTCCCGATCAAAGACTTTTCTATCCTTACAGTTTCCTAGTCTCAGCGGTTTTGTATTTTTAAAAGTAAGCGCTTGTGGCTGAGTTAGCGCCTATAGCTTTAGTTCTGTCTGTCTGACAACCCAAAAGTTGCAAAATGCGAAGCATCGAGATATACATGTTGATAATTGATAATAATAATAATAATAATAATAATAATAATAATAATAATAATAATAATAATAATAATAATAATAATAATAATAATAATAATAATAATGATAATACAATGTACTGCCACTTGAATACCAGCAGTATTTCCTTAAAGCCTTTGCACAATTCAACCACTACTCTTCGAATATGTGGCACGAGAGTGTATATTCGTAGCGGCCTCATCGCCCGAAATATCATTAACAGTTGAGCTCCAGAGTTAGGCTGAACATGCTTTGGCATCCAGCAGAGAAATATCAAGCTTGTCTACAAAAGTCATTGATAAGCGAAAACAGTCATTAGCAAAAACAGAAAACTACCTATTAGCAGATAGAGGGCACATACCTCCTTATTGTTATCGACATAATTTATCCAAGATTTATAAATGTGTGTGTTGGACTTTGGTAATCGGTCTGCAGCTTTTTGTTGGAATCACTTATGGTTTAAAGCTTCTTGAAACTTCATTTAATTTTAAAAAAGTTCTAACTCCAAGTATGGATACTACAACCAGTGTAGCGCTTTTACTAGGGCTGGTGGAGCAACAGGAAACTGAGGACAAGCCCAAGACGGTAGCCCTTGTACTCACGAAACTGGCGCCCAGGAGAGGGAACGGTAGAAGGAGGTTCAGCTTTCAGCTTTTCACTCACCACTGAAGGTAAAGAATTGGCCCAGCCGGGCTTCGAACCACGGGCCTTCTGATCCCGGGACAGACGTGCTAACCACTACACCACAGCTGAACTCCCTTATCAGACTTATCAGTCTTTCCTATGCCTGCTTGTTCTGTTACAAACCCGTCACAATTTTTTTCTGGCCACAGATTGCAATGCATCAGTGCCTCTCATAACTCGAGCGTCGCCTGTTCCAATACTGCAACTTTATGCAGTTGTAAAAACAACATTAACATGAAAACAGTACAAATGCTTACTATGTAAATAAACACAGTCATCAAGCCACCAACGTCCCGAACTACAGCCTTTGGAGTAAAAAATAGTCCATTGGCTAAGATTTTAAGCAATAACTCTGCTGTCATTCCTATCACGAACACATAATCCATAATCTGAAATAGAAGGAGGGGCAACGTAACACAGTCAAATTAAGCAAATCCTTAAGTAGGCATTAGCAGATGTCAAAAAGTTCAACTTCAAGGGTGACTCGAATCGACGTTTGCCGGTGGCAGCAATAGGCTCGACATAATTTTCTGCAATATATAAAAGCGATTACAGCAAGTTAGTGTGAATTTTTTGTCATATTCAGGGCTAGCTTTATCCTTATTTAAAGAAAACGCAGAAGTTTGACACTATGAAGACAAATTTACCTGTAGATAAGTATTGTTCATGACTAGGCGTTTCCCTCCAACTGGCCAAGGGCTCTCAAACATCATGGAAATACAGCAGACTGAAGTAACTAATGCCATGGTCCAGTCCAAATAGGTTAGCAGACCCAAAAATTCACTACAATTTATTGAAGCATAATTACTATGATAATAAATGCTAATTACAGTGTGACAACAAGATAATCGAAGTTGGGTGGAAGTAAACTTCTGTTTCTCACATTCATAATAATATTATAAACAAAATTAGTATATACTTTATCCGTATTAAGTTGTTAATTGTATTAAGTTTTGAATAAATTTATATCTATTTCTATAGTTAATAATTTTAATTTATATTTATTTATTTATTTATTTATAATTTATATAAAGCATAAACTTTTATTCCACCTACTGAAACTCTTTGTAGTTTCTCTGTATGGTTTTTCCAGTAACCGGATCGGTAGTTGTCGGAATATACTTAGCATAAACAATATACTGGCAAAACTTTCTCAGTCGGCTTTCCCGACCGACTGTAAAAAGAGGTTTGTCAAACATTGGGTGGTTTTCTCGCATTTCCTCTTCCAAGCGATTTCTGAAAATGAAGAAATACGAATTCCCTAAATATAGAAATTGTTTACTAAACTTGGACTAAAGAATTCCTGAGTCTAGAGCAACTTATACAATTAGTGTTTAGGGTATCATTAGCTGCCAAGAAGTTTCATAAAACTAGCAGTATATGTATCGTTTGATAATCGCAAATTAACTAAAAGCGAGTCAAGCGTCTCACTCTAAGTTCTTTATGCGCAATTTGCAAGATAATGCTTCCCACAACGGAACAAATGATGAATAATTTGTTTTCGCCGGCCGTCTTCGTATAGCTTCCATTGAAGTTGAAGTTCCGTTGGACAATTTATTTGTAATTGCCTACTATTAGTAAACCTAACGGCTAGTTAGAGCACACGGTAGGAGATGACCCTTTGTTGTAGAAGACATGCAGTAAATACTGTATGATAATAGCTGAGGCTGCTAAGTGTGTCACACTTTTAGGCTTTAGTTGACAATTCCAGAACATCAAATTAAATTGGCTTTAAATCAATCATTAATACCTAGTCAGTTCAGCTTGTTGCTTTGCCTGCTGGAACGACTTGAGATCAATATCTTCCTTGTCCGGCCCAGTCTGACCGGTCCGTCGGGCGGTCGTCGGCGCCGCATTGGCTGATCGACTCAGATCTCCATTTTCCTTAAGGTGATCATAGACTTGCTTCATTTTCAAACTTCCCTGCATATTTCTCTGATATATGCTTTTACGGAAACTGAAAACAAATCGATATGGTCAGCATTAAAATCAAGGCAAGGTGGCTCGATAAATTCCGATTTATGAGAAAACTGTCTGGCATGAACAACCTGATTAAAGAAAGATGGAAAACACCCGAAAAAACCAGGCAACTGGCGGGACTCGAGCCCGTGATCACCTGTTTAACGCTGAGACGTCTAACCTTCTATCCACTGAGCCACAAATGCTACAATGGAAGGAGCTTTAACCGGAATTAGAATCCAATGCGTAGAACTTTCAACGCACTATTAACTGCTACACTAACATATATTTCCTACAAAGTCTAATTACTTGCGATCTCTGCTAGCCTTCGCTGTTCCAAAGCCGCCGAGCATTGGAATGATGCCGACAGAGTCGCTCAAGAGCATCCTCAACTTATTCGAATTCCTATAAAATAACAACCCAGTAGCTTTAAGGTCATTGTTAGACCGTTTCTTTGTATATATCGTAGAGAAGTTTATTTTTAATCCGCATCAGGGCCACATTTAATGTTGACCACGTCTTAAAACTGACAATAGTTGTTTTCTTTGGGGTATAGTTGCTACTCTTGATTAAACTAAACTAATGAAGCAGTCAAATAAATGTATGTTGTTCCTTGATATACTTACTCAACAACAAAATAAATTCCGCTTTTACTGGACAGTTGACCAATATAGCGAAGTCGCGGTCTTTCGCGAACAGGTTTCGGTTTGGCCTTCTCTTGATCTCCTCCTTCGATAGCTCGGACAACTATAAGTATTTCGAAAAGTCATTACATTATTTTCAATTTTTCTTTCCTCAAAATATGTTTTAAACCATTCCAACAAAACCCACTGCAAGAACAGTTCAAAGATACACATACCTCTGCAGTCAACTATGATAAAATAGAAGTGCCTATCTACGACATATAATCTGTTGCAACATGAGGTAAATACGTTAAGATATAATTAAATTCTGTTAGAGAATTTCCTTGTAGATCAACTAATAGTTTAGCGTTTTGGTTCAGCCTTAACAACAGTAATACGCGTTGAATAAAACATGTTGGCCTAGGTTCACAATGCCACAATAAAAATTACTTATTAAATTTAATTTAATTCAAAGCTAATCTGTAAAATTTAAACCTTTCCCACCGACTTCATCCTCTGCCTCGTCGGCTTCTTCGTCGGCAAACTGTCTGGTGAAGGTGTCACGAATTCGAGGCTGCGGAAACTCCCCAGGAAACCGTTTCACTATCACCAGTTGAGGCCGATCCGGAAATCTAAAAGTATAGAATAACGGTGGAAATAAGTAGTATATAAATATATAAATAGGGTATATAAATATTTGCCAGCGATTCCTCCCGATGTTTCAGCAAATTAAACTATGTGCTAATAAATTGAATTTAGAAAGCTAAGATCAATAATTTAAACTGTGAAGTATAAATCTGTTTGATACTGAGCAATAAGCTATTATTTTAGTGATTGATTTGTGCGATCTTATACTACAGTACCCTGCACGAGAAGGGTAACAATTGACAATTTTCGTAAACCAGTTCGCCCTTTTCGCTAATGTTCACGAATGTCGTAATTCACACTCGAAATATCGCCAACTTGACGATTTCGCCAACTGTTACCCTTCTCGTGCAGGGTACTGTATTTTTTAATCTTTCTAATATCAAGTGGGCCGCTGATAAGTTTATTCTACCTGGTGAACACCCGAAGCCGTAAGGGCAGCTTAGATCTAGCCGATGTCGTCTGCTCTCTTGTCTTCATTTGTTTGATCTTCTTGAAGTCCTCGTCCATTTCCAAGTTATCCAGGATAACAGCCACGAACAAACTGAGCACAATCTGAAACAGTACAACATATACATTCACAACAATCCTATAGGCATATAATAATACTTATAATACCGAAGAGAAGCATACATGGAAAAGACTGATAAGCCAGACATGAGAGTTCATCTGATTGTCCGCCCGGTGATATAGTGGTTAGTATGTCACGCTTTGGATGAGAAGGGCCTTGGTTCGATCCCACTTATTTCCTTTTCTTGCTTTGTCAATCCTGAGTGAAAAAGCTGAACTGCTCAACATCAACTTTCCTCTTTGGCACGTCCTAGCGTCAAAGGTGCACACGGGGTCTGATGCATCCTGTCTTGGATTACTCTGCTTTCTTCTTCTTCCATCAGCTCCTCAATGTTACTTAATAAATGTCCAAAATATTAATGTTCTAAAGTTCCAAAAATGTAAGTAGTAAAATTTGTTTTAGCGGAAACCTCCAAAAGTGTTGTTCATATCAAAAACCCACTATATCAAACATAGTAAAAGTATAAGTAAAATAAATATAAAGCACAAAGTAAATCTAAGACATCTTCGAAACAGTTAAATTTTGGCGCACAGAGTGGTTGTGTTTTCGTGTTACAGTACCGAAAGTAAAGGCACAGAAAGCGAGCATTTAGAAACGTGCAGTGGGTTGGTACTCATTAAGGAGGGTAACCTTTTATTAGAGAGATCAGGCGTTAGTGAGCAGAGCAGAGCATATACCTGGAGCTGATAACAGAGAGCTTGCCCTGTCAGCTGTCATATTTTTACATATTACATTTCACAGACTTTGGCATTGGCTGAATGCTGCAAAACTCACCAGAGTGACAAACAAATGATAAACAACAAAATAGATAGCAACAATCGGCGCCAATGTTTCGCCAGTTTTCTGCATGGACAGTACAACAACATCAGTCCAGCCTTCCTGAGTCAGGATTTGAAACATGGACATAAGCGCCTGAAATACGGTATCCTTTTTCAGTACAATCTACAATGACAAACATACATGTCTGGCACGAGCACGCCAAAATCACCATCAAATATTAAACTTTCACGTTTCCATGAGTTATGCACATTCCCTCGCAAATGAAACATCATTCGAATGAAAAAAGCTAACGTATAAATAACTTTACCAGAACAAACAGTTTTGGTTTTTTTGTAAAATCAACTGAATTTTCATAAAACCTGCCCACACGCCGAAGGCTAAAAGCAACCATTTAAAGTTTATTCCGTGGAAGGTGTTCTGCTTCTTGTTGTTAACTTTATATTTTAACCCTACCTCCGGAAAAGTTCTGAATTGCTGTAGATCTTGGACAAAGCAGAACAGTTGCAGAGACATGCAGGATGTTATTATAAGCAGGGCCATGGTGAACAAAATTAGACCACCCAGTTTCCTTCCCGGTCCGAAGATCTGAAAGCAAACATAAATAATTGATCACAACGATTAAAAATGGTTCATAAAAATTCAAAAAAGGAGACCAAAAGACAACTAGAATGATTTTGCTTTATGCATGTCAAAAAAGCGTAGCAAGGAATCCAACCAAAACAAACCTTATACACGAAATCTTCAAGCATTGGAGATGCTTTTACCAGTCGAAGTATTCGAAAAACCTAAAGAAAAGAAACCTGCTAAATAAGTTAAATGTCGAAATTCTATGAATAGAAAATTAGGATTAAAGAAACATGCACTGGAAAGAATAGGGGATGGTCGCACCTTAAAAATTCCTTTAACGAATAGCAGCAAGTGACAACCACAATATCCGAACGCATCTGACAGTGAACAAAAAATCGCCTATGTGTATGCATACTCAGTTTATGTCAACAATGGACGCTGCGTCCAGAGACAGTATATATGCATTGGACGGAATACTTGCTGCGCAAGTGTAGTAATTAAAACCTTTCTGCACCATCTCTTTTTAGGCACTATAAATGGGTTCAAAAATAGTACGATATTGCCTAGCAAGGTTTTTGCGATAGGTACACGCTCCAAATGTTGGTGGTAGTCAATCCTTTCCCCCTGAATCTGAAGTTTAACTGCAGTTGCTGTCTAAAAATGCGGATCATAAATTACATAAACTATTTGTGTACCTGAAAGTAGGTGAAGACTTTCAGGCTGTAGAAGGGTTCAATCACGTTCAACGTTGATCCAATACATAGTACGAATTCAAATTTGTGAATCCCTCGTCGTATGTAGCCTTTCCAGCCAATGCACCAAATTTTGAATAAACACTCCGCGTCGAATAGTATTGTAAATGCAATCTGCAATAATGTAACAATAGTGGTTGTAGCTAATATATGAAATAATTAGTAAAGTGATGGTGGCTCAAACTTTGGTTTTGGTTTTGCTAATAAGTAAAAGATAAGATAAGCATATAGTTTCTACTGGAATCCATTCCATGAATGCAAAAGAATATCCAATCAAATCCAATCAAATTGAAGACACTTTCTTTCGCATTTGTAGAAAAGAAGGATACGGTAGCTTTAATTTATTGTCTGAAAATCTAAAAATTTGGTGCATTTTACATCTATTTATTTATTAACTTTATTATTTATGTAAAGAAAGGGCTAGTTGGGGGTCGTTTTCTTTTATTTTACTCACTCTTCTTTCGAAATTAACCACTGATCGCTTCGGATCAGTGTTGAGCACTGGCTTTCAATCTACCCTTCGTAGACTATTTCTGCACGTGAACAGGGGTCATATACATTCAATGCTAATACACAATTAGAAATGCTCTTCTCCCGCTAATCGGAAATTATACACTCCACTCAGGTTCCTACCTAACAACTAATCACAGACATTCTCGCTCGATCAGACACAGGTTAAGCCGGACATCTAGTTATTAATTTAAAAGTTTAGTTTAATGGGTTTATAAAAATTAAGACAATTAATTACAATACGATACACCTAGCTATCAAATACGAGTACCGACAGACAAAACAGCAATTCAACAATGGCATAGGTATACATCAAAGAATAGCATCAATAGTTTAAGTCAGATAAACCTAAACTTTTGGATTCTCCTTGAAAGTCTCAGCTTACTTACTAGACAGGGGTCAAACCCAAAACTCACAACTCGAGCTACCTTTCTGATCCTGTTTCCCCGTGAGCCGTGTTGAATCCAATGGGCGTGTGCGTAGACAGTGAGGGCAAGGTAAAGTCACAGAATATTAGCGCAGTGTAAACGGTATAGCAAAACAAGAATCGTGGCTGGCCCCGAAGTAAAGGTAAGTAGCAGACCAACGTAGCAAGTATCAACCGGTCTCTCCTAGATTGGGCCTTCGGTTATACTAAGTCAAAGACGTACCAACCGGTCTCTCCCACAATGGGCCCTCGGTTGTACACAACACAAACAAAGTAGAAAAACGAATCACTCAAAATGCGACTGAGCAGTACGGCGGCCAAACCACGAATGATTTCAAAATTGGGAAATTTTCCGGGGTTCGGGGAAGACTATTAGACAAGTAGCTATTAGAGCATATAGTGAGATGTTATCCTATACTTGGAAGGTTGTAACTACTAACTTGTTGTGCTGCGTTAAATGGAATACGTCTCATTGTGTGTCCGCAATCACCGAATCTAACAGGTTATGGGCCCAGCCCAAGTATCTTCTGCATAACATTTTGCGCAAATGAAATATACTGGATGCCAGTCCATGTCTCGTGTGAAAACGAAGCTTTACTCAGTGGAGAATAGACTTTGTGGTTGGTATATCTACCCGATTATGGAATATGGGAAAGACAGAGACATCTTTTGATTGACTAATTCGGGAGAATAGCTCGCCAAAGTAATGATCTATTTGTGTCTGTCTTCTTTGATTAGACAAAGAGTGACATAATGCCGATGTCGCATGAAGATTGAAAAACCATGCACTTGCTCAAATGCATGACTATCCCATGCACTTGCTTAAGTGCATGGGTCGTTTATGCACTTGCGCAAATTCATAAACGTCCCATGCACTTAATCAAATTCATACGACGTTTTATGAATTTAAGCAAATTCATATGCACTTGCTAAAATTCATACGACGTTTTATGAATTTGCGCAAATGCATATGCACTTACTAAAATTCATAAAACGCCCTATGAAATTACTCAAATTCATTGGCACTTATACAGTAAACGGATACTTTTCTATATTTGTTCAGTTTATTAATTGGGGTCATATGTGTTTAAGCTGTATTTAAAGGCTGAAATAAAGGTGATAGAAATTATCTGAAATAAAGGTGATAGGATTCAGTCCTATTCTCAAAAAATAAAATTAAAATATTGTTCCAATTCTTTGTGTTCTAACAAAAAATATTTATTTTAAAATCATTTATTAGCTCAAGCTAATTCTTAATTTTATCATGTACAATGAACTATTGCAAACTTAAATAATTCACGTAAGTTAAAAAATACTTTTTTATAATTTTCTGAATGGACATGGATTTTTGGATATGAATAAGATCTGTGAAAGCTAAAGTTGTAACTTACTACGTACATGCATGTACGTTTACGCTGAGCTAAAGTAAGGTAAAGTAATTTAAAACACAAAGAACACAAAGAACTAGAACAATATTTTGATTTTATTTTTTGAGAATAGGACAGAATCCTATCACCTTTATTTCAGATAATTTCTATCACCTTTATTTCAGCCTTTAAATACAGCTTAACACATATGACCCCAATTTATAAACTGAACAAATATAGAAAAGTATCCGTTTACTGTATAAGTGCCAATGAATTTGAGTAACTTCATAGGGCGTTTTATGAATTTTAGTAAGTGCATATGCATTTGCGCAAATTCATAAAACGTCGTATGAATTTTAGCAAGTGCATATGAATTTGCTTAAATTCATAAAACGTCGTATGAATTTGATTAAGTGCATGGGACGTTTATGAATTTGCGCAAGTGCATAAACGACCCATGCACTTAAGCAAGTGCATGGGATAGTCATGCATTTGCGCAAGTGCATGGTTTTTCAATCTTCATGCGACACCGATAATCATAGAGAAATAATGAAAAACGCCTGCCTGCAGTCACTAAGGCCGTAGCCTTAGTCCGAACAGGAGAGAGCCAATGGGCGCTGTGAGCGCTCTTACCCAGAGAGAACTAATCTCTGGAGCTCCTGCCTGGTTGTCCAAGAAGGACAGCCAGCTCGGCTCTATCTGTGCTGCAACATAGCCAGAGAAGGTTTTATCAAAACCTCTCTGACTGTGCTATGCACAGAAAGAGGACACCGATAATGTACAGTGTCGCGATGACATTCATGCGTTGCGTTGCCGACAGCAACAAATTTTCCTGAAAGTTCTGTATACACTGCTGCGCGCAGCTGACCACTGTTGGTGGTGTGGCATGGATTGAAAGAGATCCTGTGCGAGATTTTCTCGTTGATAAAGAGCTTCTGGAAATTGGTGGCATGAATGCATGGCATTGGGGTAGAACATGCTTATGTGCAGGTTCCCATGTCATTGGATTTTATTGGTTTGCGACGAAGGTATATATATTGTATGGTGCGAGCTGATTGTCGAAATGTGTGAACGAAAGTATTTGGGAAAACGACCAAAGCAGGAAAAATGCCTGCAACAGGGGAGCTGGAGAGTTTCGTGCGGCACTATAACAAAATAAAGTACAGCCAACAAGTTTGAAAGAGTTGCATTCTTCAGTGGGAGCCGGCCGACGTATGAAGCTCACTTTAAAAGTGCAACGAAACAGAACGCTTTATAAAAATTACTATCTCTTAAACTACAGCTAATTTAAACGGCACTGTTTGCTCTACTAGCTAAGTGGGAGTATTAGACAAGTAGCTATTAGAGCATATAGTGAGATGTTATCCTATACTTGGAAGGTTGTAACTACTAACTTGTTGTGCTACGTTAAATGGAATACGTCTCATTGTGTGTCCGCAATCACCGAATCTAACAAAGACCTGTCAATCATGTGTGCGTGACGTGTAAGGCGGAGCTTGCGGCTCCCCTTCATGTAGTGCGTTTCTTGTGTGTGTGTGTGTGTGTGTGTGTGTGTGTGTGTGTGTGTTATCATACGTCACTTCTCTGTGACGTATAAACTCAGCTCTCGGGGTGAAGTTGGCTCCCCAAATTCCGAAACTTGTACGCATTAACCCCACTTAGTTTCCTGGGGAGTTAAGTACCCAATTTTGGATCCTTTTTGCAAATAAAACTATAAATTCTGGAAAGTACTTTTCTTTCAAATTTCCCAACAAAGACCTCTAAATCTAATCAAAGTATAGTTCAGCAAGCAATTTCAAACAAGAACCGAATAGCCAAGACGACATTCGAAGAGTCGGAGAAGATACAAAACAATTCCACATTTCAACATTTATAGCAATAATTAAAAGAAATATCAAGGAAAACACCAATTGGACTTAGCTAAGAAAGGGTAGATTTCAGTGACTTTAGTTCAATTAACCAGTAATTAAACACACGATACTTCAATTAGTTCAATTAGACCAATGATTAAGCAAGTACCATATTCGATCAGTCACAGCGCAACAATCATTAATGACAACAATTAACTAAGCAAGAAACAAATCCGATCAGTCACAAAGTAGTCCAGCTTAATACTCAAACCTAGCATGTTGAAAATTTTGCCTTCACATTTATGTACTTTATTATACTTAGGCTTAGGCTTAGGCTTAGGCTAAATAGGATAAATTAGGATTAATTATCATCTGATTTAAGGTACTGCTTCGGGTTCGCGTATTTTGGACTTTAAAATGAAATTGTCGTTGAAATTCACAGCAATTTGCTTCAAATGCATCATTCAACCTAGAAAACATTTTTGAAGAGTTGCGGCGTGAAAATTTGAGTTTGGGAAAAATTAGCTTTTATGCAAATTTTTATTCCGCCGGAGGCGGAATCTTTGTAATGGGTGAACCCTAAACTGCGTGTAATAGCAGATGAGATGGAATCGTAGTGCCTATGTTTAACACACAGACTTAGTTGGGCTGTCTTTTTTCGGTGGGGGGTGTGAGGGTGGAAGTTAGTCTGAAACTCTCAGTCCACATGCTGTTACATTTTAATTTTGGAAGGTACGGCTGCTACTTTTATTTTTGTTTTATGAAAACTAATTTTTAAACCATTTTTCAGTGGGGGCCTTGGTTTTCCAGATTCTGGAAGTTTTTTGCTTTCGTTCCCCCCTCGGTTCGGATTTTCGATTTGGGAATCAGAATGCTCAATATGCAAATTAGATGAGCCCAGAAAAAGTAGTACAACTGAGAAGTAGACTTGAAAATGGCGGCTGCTAATAATGTTTCTACCAGCTGGTGTTTTACGCTTTGCTTCAAGCATTTCATTGGTCCTTTTACACGTTTTGGCTGGCCGGGATATGGACTCAAATTTATTTCAGGAACCAAAACCGTATGTTGTCTAGAACAGAGCAAGAATTTAAGGACGTTTCTTTAATTAACATTGAATAAGAAACTGAAGCTACGTAGTGTACACTACACATAGTCCTTGACCGAAGTGGTCAAATGATTGGATTTAAGAACTGCTACTACTACTACTCGGTTGTGCTTGTGCATGCATGATAGGGGACTTGGACTCAATTAGCCTCAGCTAACCATTTCTTGAGTTCCCATCAAATAATGAATGAATTGTCAACTGAATTGCAAAATTGTCAAAAACGGCAAGTTTTCAACTAACAACAAGAAAAATGCTAATACCTTCAAAGCCTTTCGGATGCAGCTTCCCAAAGCGATTTTAAGTAGTTTTCGTGTTCCAAAAATGGTCAATTTTCTAAATCTTGACTTTAAAAAACGGTCAAAACCAGAATGGTTAATAGAACTGCATAAGACGAGATAGCTGCACTCAATATGCATTCAAAATTTTACATGATGCTTTTATAAACATACAAACTTTTGACTTGTGGTTTTGTTCAGTCCTCGTGGTGTTTAGGCTTTAGTGTAAGAAGGGAGTTTGTGGTTGTGAACTAAACGAAAACCAAATCGAAAACGGATTGCACAGTACAACGGGGCATACAAGATAGACAGATATCGAGCTATCGAGGCTGTGTGTTAACCAGAGATGGACGCGGGACGAAATTTTTCGTCCCGTCCCGTCCCGTCCCGCACTCAATTTGTTTGTCCCGTCCCGCGGGATCCCGCAGTCCCGCAAATTCGATAATGCCCGTCCTGCAAAATTCCGCATAATTTCTTAATTGGCTCATTAGCTAAAATTAATGGTAATTAATACTAATTTAATATGAAAATTTAAAATAAGTTTGTTCTGTAAACTTTACGCTATTTATTTTTTCTTGCTAAGATGCAAAGTCAGTACTTAATTGATTTATTGACTTATTCTATAAAATTGAATTTTATAGAATATATAATTAGAAATGTAACTGTTATGTTTTGAAAACTGTTATATATGTAGTTTTCTTTAAAAATTCCCTAATTTTGAAGTAAACATAAGAACTTGTTGTCCCGCGGGCTCCCGCGGCCCGCGTCCATCTCTGGTGTTAACAGCACTGAATCTTCTTTTCTCCTGAATTGGATTATGTATTGATGAGATAACCAAATTGCACGATCACGCACCGTGGCGGAATTATTCCCCTTTTAGGGGTTACTTGTTATTTTCATTAGCATTTTCATTCATTTTCATTTTTATTCAAATTAACCTAGCACCATACACCAGCTTGCACTGTGACCATCCAACCCGAACTGTGGAATATAATGCCTAATAATCACTTGCAGTTCGTTTTTTCGCACAAAATACGCGTGTTTACCTCAATGAACCAGTATATAGTTTTTCGTCGTTTTTCATTCTTCGGACCATCATGTCTGTGCACCAAACTGGCATCAACGATGGCGTTTCCCAGTACCAGAAGCAACACCACAACTCTAAAGGTTGTGGATCGATAGACGTCTTGGCAGATTTTCGGCGCCCAGCCAGCCGGCTTGTTCTCATCCACAGTAACCAACTGCCAGCCCTCCTCCGTTTTCTCCAGAATCTGAAAGTATTATAAACTGCTCGTAATAATTTGAAATGTTAATCAGTCAGTTTTCATTGCGTTTGCTCAATGAACCCAGTAACACCACAGGTTGACACACTACACGGATCGAGTTACATACGGTGTGAGCATGAATTCGTTACAACTAAATTTAAACGGTGAAAACGGCATGTTACAATCGGAGGCGTCGACGAGCGTCGACGCGCGTCTCTATGCGTTCGCGACTATGAATGCACCTTGCGTCTACGTCTTCAGCACTAACTCACTGGCTATTAGTTGAGACATGCCCAGCTCCTGCATGATTGGTTGTTATTAATTTGCACCACGGAGTGAGATGCTCACGAGACAATAAGCTAGTACTGTTGAAATTTCACAACTTAGTATGTTTTTACAAAAGCGAATATGAAACCGAATACACCAAAACCACTGTTCTGCCGAGTGCCGACATTAACTGAGCTGAACGTGAAGTTGTTAATTAACTAAGCTTAATTTGCCCCATACTTGACGAAACTCGTCTTCAGTGATCACTTCACGGTTGCCCCACATTTGTGAAAATTGAACTCGGATTTCGGCAAATGTCTCCGTGATAACAGCAATGAAGACGTTCTAAAATTGCAAAAGCACGGAAAAGTTGAAGGTCGCGAATAGGGCTTCAAGCATTAAAAATCTATAAGCTTCAGCTGTTTTCTTGGTCGATTAAATTTACTAAGCATTAGTTTATTTCAGCGCTCAGCTTCCAATTCCAGTATTCCCTCAATAAAACTTAACAGCAGTCTTCCAATGCTTTTATTAAGTACGTACAGTCAGTAATAGCATTATTTGAGTAACAATTTCTGGAATGGTTTACTATACTATACTTCTTGTAGATTTAAGCTTTCGGATATTCCATTCACAATTGACAAGTTTGACACAATACAAAGGCTACGACTCACTTTCACTAGCCAAGCCAGAAAGAATATCAAAGTTGTAAAGTAGAAGAATGATTTCCAGGACGGAAGACTGTCCATACAGTCATACATTACGAATACCCATCCTTCCTGTGAAGCAGCCATATACACTGTGAAGATGCTGTTGGCTAAAGTAGTGTAAAGAAAAGCATTACGCTTGTAACCATGTTTTAACTATTTTGGGGGCTTGTCTACCCCAATTTTTGAGAGGGTTTATTCCAGACAATTTCCTAAATCTCAAGGGGTATACCCCGATATGCACAAGTTTTGGCCGGTATCACCAAAATTTTAAGAAAACTTTGAAAAAATAGCAAAAATTGATACGTTGATAGGTTGTCAAAATTGATTGATAATTAATGGTCAAAATTCTTTCTGGGACTGCCTGAGTATTTCCTGGTATGCGGGAGTTATGCTTCAAAATGAGGTTATAATGACCAACAAAATTAACTTGACCGCAACCTGACAATACAGTTGGTGGTCTTGTGTGATGAAAGCAACTTCTGATTAATATACTAAATGAATTGATTTCAGCTTTTCCTTTGTGTTCTCGATTTCAGATATAAGCTTGCGATCTTGATTTTGTTGCATACTCATATTGCTTACCAATATTGCTAAACATTCCGTAGTAGCCTTCCTGAGACGCATTCAATTTCAGTTTCATACAAACCATATTATGAGGACATTCATACCCATCTCCACTGGGGGAACAGTACGTATCAGGTATGGCCAAATCACGAATTGTCACATTTCTAAACAAAACAGTCAAAATGCTATCACGCACTTAATATTGCAATGCCGCAATGAACATTAATTTGGGTTGCTCGGATGGTTCTCTCTTCTGACCTCGCTATCTCTTTTCAGGTCTGAAAACGGAATTTATGAGCCAGACGGGCCCAAATCTGAGGGTTAACTTTTGAAAACAATGGTTTTGAATTAAAGATTAACTAATTAATTAAATAATTAAAGAGGTCGAATTAAACGGAGTAATTCAGCCGGATTAAGATTTTAACAGCTGTTTCTTTAATTGAATAGATTAAACCGATTAAAATTAACTCGTTTAGTCTAACCATTGATTGATTTATTGATTGATTTAATTTATTTTGATTTTATTGATTTTAACCCGCGGATTAAACGAGTCCGTCTTAATCCGTTTAATCCGCCATTAAAGAAACAGTGGGCCTATTTCTTTAAAGGTTAAAAATTAAACGGATTAAAAATCAGCCGGGTTAAAATTTTAATTTCTATTTCTTTAATGCAGGATTAAACGGATTAAAAGGATTAAAATTAATTCGTTTAATCCGACCATTTTTAATCCGCGGATTAAACGAGTTGATTTTAATCTATTTAATCCGCCATTAAAGAAACAGCGATTAAAAATTTTAATCCGCCAACTTTTAATCCGCTTAATCCGCGTAGATGCACGAGGATTAAAAGTTAGTTGAAAATGCAGGCGGAGGATTAAACGGACTAAAATTAATCTTTAAAGAAACAGCGATTAAGCAGGTCGGATTAAAACTAACTCGTTGAGTTTTTAATCCGAAGTGTGAATAAAGAAACAGGATTAGATTAAAATTTTAATCCTAGGTGCATTAAAGAAATAGGATTAAATTTAATCCGTTTAACTCGTTTAACTCGCTGGATTAAATTTTAACCCGTTTAATCCGAGGTGCTATTTCTTTAATGCGGATTAATTTTAATCTAATCCGTTTAATCTTTAAAGAAATAGGGCCAGTGATTAAACATTTTAATCCGCCAACTTTTAGTCCATTTAATCCGAGTAGTTGCACGAGGATTAAAAACTAGTTGACAATACAGAAGGCGGATTAAACGGATTATTTATCTTTAAAAACAGCGATTAAGTTAACAGCGACCATAATTAACTCTTTGATGGTTTTTAATCCGAACCGTGAATTAAGAAACAGCATTAGACTAAAATTTCAATCTTACGTGTATTAAAGATATAGGACTAAATTTAATCCGTCTAACTCGTTTAACTCGCTGGATTAATTTTTAATCAGCTTAATCCGAAGTGCTATTTCTTTAATGTGGATTAATTTTAATCCCTTTAATCAAGAGTCCATAATTTACCCTTTTTACCCTTTTTACCCCTTTACCCTAGGGGACCCTTTTTGCATACCCCCCCACCAAACGGGGACCTCTCTTTGCTACCCCCCCACCAAACGGGGACCCATTTGCGAATAGAACAAAAACTACCGTAATCCTCTGCTCTACCCCCCCACCAAACGGGGACCCATTTGCGAATAGAACAAAAACTACCGTAATCCTCTGCTCTACCCCCCCACCAAACGGGGAGGGGGTCTCTGCAATCTGATTGGCTGTTGGCTATCCCCCCCACCAAACGGGGACCTCTTTTCTGCTACCCCCCCACCAAACGGAGGGGGGGTATGCTTTGTCGAAGAGAGCTACCCCCCCACCAAACGGGGGAACATTCGCGTATTGTGGTCGGAGCACCGTTACGCAATGCCAAGAAGAGGAGCCCTCTAGTGGCTTACTCTTCTTCTTATATATAGTGCAATTATGCACTCTTGCTTTAATCTTTAAAAAACTAGGGCCAATGTAAACACCCTATCCATGTGTTCACGTGCTTGGCAGTTACATTTACTTCCTGTTTGAAAAGACAGCTGTGCTTCTCTTTATGCAAATTGCTTTAAGAGGGGGAAAGGGGGAATTTCCCCCTCCTCGGCGAAGTGGCCCACAAGGGGCCCCGAAATTGCTCCCAACAAGGGGTAAGAAAATTGGCCACAAGTGGTACGAAAAAATTGGTTTTGGGACTAAATTTCCCAAAAAATTTTTGGCATCGCCGGAATTTTTGCTTATTGTAGTGAAGACACCATGGACTTGAAGCAAGTGAAACTTGGTACACCAAGGACTTGAAACAAGGACTACACTTATGCAAAAAAAGCCCGAAAACCGTCGTTTTAGCAAGAAAACGCTGGTTTTTTGTTAAAAACCGGTAAAACCGGCAAAAATCGCTAAAACAATCGCTTTTAAAAATACGCTTAGGAAAAATTCTTTCACAAGGGATACCAAAATTTGCTTTCACAAGGTTCAGTAAAATTTGAGCTCCCGTTCAGGTATGGCCTGGACTATCTTCTTGTTTTCAGCTAGTTCAGCCTGTCTGTTGTCTTTTGCAGTAACTGGGTTTGTTTTCTAAACAGCTTCTTTCACTATACAGTGGGTCACAATGAGTTTTCATCCCCTTCCCTCTGCCCTTCGCTTTCACCCAGTAAAACAAATTTTAATACTTACAGGGGATTGGTTCCATTTCTAACACAGTGATAATCCATATCACCAAAGAATTGGACTCCCAATATTCCATACAGGGCCATGAAGAAAAGAAAGAAAACTGTCACATTATAGATCTGCTGACTTGATCTCCTTAAAACAAATCAGATAATGAAATGCAATTTTAGACCAGAAACATAAATATAAATTTAACTTAAAAATATAGGTTTCTAACACAACAAAATCAAACACGCTCGATGAGTATGCCCTACGTTAAAAGTGGTGTAACTGACATCCTGGGCCATACGAGTAACTTTGATCATCTTCGGGAACACACTCTTACTTGAAAATTTGATTAAGTCTGTTTTTTGGCAACTGAAAGTTGATCATGGATCGAAAGAATCGGACCATAATCAGAGGTCGGGGAGATCGAAATACACTGAGCCATGTTACTGGAAGAACACTTTTGTAATACTCTGCAATAAGCTCGAACACCTGAAACAAAACATAGCTTTAACTGGTCACATTCAGTGGACAGATTTAAATAGTTTTTAATTGCACGCAGACTTGCAGGACTAGGCAGTGGTTTCTGTTTCTACATATGGAATTGTCGCTATTGTGTGGAATTGGCTCAACCGGGGATCAAACCAAATTCGATCATTCCGATCCGGTGATAGAAATGCCAAGCATTTCACCATTAGCTCGGGCCCAGGCGATATTACTATATTGTGTCCAGATAACTGGTATCGTTGTTGTATCGTATCTGGTATCGTATCGTTATTATCATTATCATCATTCATTACTCTGTTTCCTATTAATTGGACTTGATTAATCAATTTAGGCTGTTCGGATAATCCGAATTTATAGTATCTTTTATCTATTCCCGGTTAACTTGTGCATGTTGTAAAAATATTTTGTGCAGTCTGCTAAGCATTATGTACTTAACTTCTTGTTTTCGTATATATTTGCTATTGTCAAGTCAGAATCTCAGGTACCAGAATATTGTAGTAGCGACTACCTCGCTAAACATCCGATAACAACTATATTCTACATCATAACGGATCCAATCCTATTGGTCTCTAAAACTTTCCATTTCACTTTTCTACATTCTCCTCTCCACTTCGAATTCATAGTCCTCTTTTTCTTTGGGAGACCCAAACCGGGGAAACAAAGGTCCCAAAAACGATATGGCGGTTCCAGTGGTTGGAGACCCAACGATTCCGACCTCAGGCCACTTGGTGAAGTGATCGTACATAACCAAGAGATAAGGTTTATCTTTAGGTCCATCATTTTCTACTGTTAGCACAAAACTCATGTTTTCCACAAAACTTCACCACACTTCCCCTCTTTTTAGAAGTTTCAGTCAAAGTAGGTTGTTTCCGTTGACAGAATTCATGGCTAGCCGCAACGATATTGGCCTTTGGGGTGAAGTGGTTTCGGAGAGCGGTAAGGACAGTGTCAAATGTCTCATCCCCGTAGGGCTTCGGTAATGATATATAAATTCTGTGAGCTTCGATTCCGATGCAGGTAAGCAAGATAGCGATCTTGCGGGGTTCAGGAAAGGCATCGGATCCCGTAGCGGTCAAAAAGGTTAACAGTCTAGGTTCCCATTGCTTCCAGCTAATGGGAGGAGGTCCTGGGGTATCCAGGAAGGCACGTGGTGGTTGTCCTGGGGCATCCAGGAAGGCACGTGGTGGTTGTCCTGGGGTATCCAGGAAGGCATGTGGTGGTTGTCCTGGGGTATCTAGGAAGGCATGTGGTGGTTGTCCTGGGGTATCCAGGAAGGCACGTGGTGGTCGTCCTGGGGTATCCAGGAAGGCACGTGGTGGTTGTCCTGGGGTATCCAGGAAGGCATGTGGTGGTTGTCCTGGGGTATCCAGGAAGGCATGTGGTGGTTGTCCTGGGGTATCCAGGAAGGCATGTGGTGGCTGTCCTGGGGTATCCAGGAAGGCATGTGGTGGTTGTCCTGGGGTATCCAGGAAGGCACGTGGTGGTTGTCCTGGGGTATCCAGGAAGGCATGTGGTGGTTGTCCTGGGGTATCCAGGAAGGCATGTGGTGGTTGTCCTGGGGTATCCAGGAAGGCTTGTGGTGGTTGTCCTGGGGTATCCAGGAAGGCATGTGGTGGTTGTCCTGGGGTATCCAGGAAGGCATGTGGTGGTTGTCCTGGGGTATCCAGGAAGGCATGTGGTGGTTGTCATGGGGTATCCAGGAAGGCATGTGGTGGTTGTCCTGGGGTATCCAGGAAGGCATGTGGTGGTTGTCCTGGGGTATCCAGGAAGGCACGTGGTGGTTGTCCTGGGGTATCCAGGAAGGCACGTGGTGGTTGTCCTGGGGTATCCAGGAAGGCATGTGGTGGTTGTCCTGGGGTATCCAGGAAGGCATGTGGTGGTTGTCCTGGGGTATCCAGGAAGGCATGTGGTGGTTGTCCTGGGGTATCCAGGAAGGCATGTGGTGGTTGTCCTGGGGTATCCAGGAAGGCATGTGGTGGTTGTCCTGGGGTATCCAGGAAGGCACGTGGTGGTTGTCCTGGGGTATCCAGGAAGGCATGTGGTGGTTGTCCTGGGGTATCCAGGAAGGCATGTGGTGGTTGTCCTGGGGTATCCAGGAAGGCATGTGGTGGTTGTCCTGGGGTATCCAGGAAGGCATGTGGTGGCTGTCCTGGGGTATCCAGGAAGGCACGTGGTGGTTGTCCTGGGGTATCCAGGAAGGCATGTGGTGGTTGTCCTGGGGTATCCAGGAAGGCATGTGGTGGTTGTCCTGGGGTATCCAGGAAGGCATGTGGTGGTTGTCCTGGGGTATCCAGGAAGGCATGTGGTGGTTGTCCTGGGGTATCCAGGAAGGCACGTGGTGGTTGTCCTGGGGTATCCAGGAAGGCATGTGGTGGTTGTCCTGGGGTATCCAGGAAGGCACCTGGTGGTTGTCCTGGGGTATCCAGGAAGGCACGTGGTGGTTGTTTAAAATGATCCATATCAGCATCAGCTCCGGTAGCTGTTAGATAGGTAATTAATTGTTCTCTCCATTCCTTCCCCAAGGAATGGCAGGGTCGCCTGGTGTAGGCAAGAACAGAGACTGTGGTTGTAAGCAAATGTTATCCATGGTAGCTGTTAGATAGGTAAGGAAAGATGCTGGTAAGGAATTGTTCTTTTCCTCGTCGCCAAAAATGTAGTAGCGACTACCTCGCTAAACATCCGATAACAACTATATTCTACATCATAACGGATCCAATCCTATTGGTCTCTAAAACTTTCTATTTCACTTTTCTACAAATATTATGTAGTTAGAGATAAAGCACTAATTGCCAATTTTCTCATGTTCAATATATTTATAGAATGATTACTGTACATTTAGTATATTAGTTTTGTGTGCGTACTTGTACTGTAATGGATACCCAATGGCATACGACCATGAAAAAGTCAAATTGGCACCAACGATCACGGAAGTAGGATTTGTGTTCCTAAACATAAATGACAACTGAAATAAGCTACACTTAATAAAATACGGTAGACACAAGTTAAATAGAAGAGTCCAACCAAACGATGTTGATGTTATGCTTTTTCTTACACTATGTACCGTATATACAGTTAAGAGCTGCTGTTAATCTGTAGTTCGAATTGACAAGGGTTAACATGAGGGCGCTAACCTTTGTCTCTACTCATCAGCCATACGCCATCAGTACGACTCTCGCTTCGTTGCCTGAATACTGTCCCACAATGGGAAGCTGGAGCAGACAACTTCTTGGCCTTTCGGCTCCGGTGGTAAGACATCCATTAAGTGCTCATACGCAAGGTAGAGGAGCACAGCATCTTTCGACACCAAGCCCCGATGGGGTGGGATCAGATACAAACCCGGAAAGTTGTGTGATCCATTGTGAGTACATGACTCGTTTGCACCCAACGCTCCGTCGCAGGAGGTAGGCGGACCACATTGCAGAAGTGCTGGTATATCCCAAGGGGGTACCTTCCACCGGGAACTCCGCGCCCTACTCTTGACGATAAGTGGATTAAAGGTTCTTTAGCGAGCACTACCCCCCACCAATTTAACGCCTCATCTGACCGGCGGAGCTGTGACTTAAGTTACTTGCTCAAGGAAACAATGTAACGTCATTATGGCTAAGGTGGGAATCGAACCTCGGACCTTTCGATCAGAAGTACGGCGCCTTAACCATTCGGCTATACGGTCATTTACTCTAATTTCAAATGGTCAAGGTGCTCCTCAGACTTTAGGATACGGAATACTCCACGTTTGGGTTTGGGAAAGGATGCAATACCAATGCAATACCAATGCACTCCACACTGGGTTAGGATAAAAGTGGGGATTAAGTTTGTTTTTGAAAGCCGGTCATGTTGAGTTTTTTCTGAAAAATTCCCTCCTATTAAGGATTTTATATAACTGGAACGGGTTATCTAATCTGAGAAGCCAACTTGTATACTTTTCAAATGAGGGAGGTACTTTTTCTACTCCTTTAAAAATATTAAAAACCACCGCAACCCTCTGCTGTACGAACTAATTAGCTGTTGACTGTTCAGAAGAGAGCAATTTGATGGTGAGCCCTTAAGGTGGTGATTCCTTTTGGAGACATTAACTTTGAACCCTTATTACTCATTCATTACATGGAGTTAAGAAGTCATTCTTATATCAAAATGGAGCTTAATATTTTCTCTTTATAGTGAATGCAATGAAACTAACTTCAGTCTTTGAAAACTATTTTCCTGGATTTTCGAAGTACTTTAATTTTCCAGATTTTTTGCAGACTAAAGTAAAGTTTTTCGTGAGGCGTCGGCTACATCATTCGATTCTACTATCAAATAGCTGGGGACCCTTTTTAATTATCGTGAAATCACTCTTCGTTATGAAAAAATTAGCTAAAACGTTTGCGCAACCTGGATTTTGCCTACTTTTCCCAACTTTAACTTTAGCAAGCGGCCACTTTAGCTAGAAAGCAGCAATCGGGGCAACTAAAAAAGAGTCCCTGGGTATTTTTGTGTAAAACACGTCTAGTAAGTGGCAACCCTCTAGCTTGCATAGTAAATGCTCCACAATCGCTGGAAAAAATTTGGTCATGTTTTTGCAAAAACTACATTTTTTATGATAGCAGCTCACGGGATAGTAGTTGGAAGACTATCATGCCTCGGATAATCCCTCGACGAGACCTTCAAATCGGGGCCCTTAGTAAATTTTACGGCTTGCGTAGCTCAAGAAATCGTGGATTATTTGATTTCCGCAAAAATGACAAGCTTTCAACGCCAAAATACGAAAATCTGCTATATCTTACACTAGAGAAGAGCTAGAAAGTTGCTTCCAAAAGCAAAAATGTAGAACTCAATGAGATCTGTCAAATGAGTATAGTCACAACTATGTAGTTGCTGCGCAACTGTCAGAAATTGGCGAAAACCGTCCTGAACGGAAATCTTGAAATTTTGAAGCGGGATTTCATGGAGGGTGTTAGAACACCAAATGAACTTATTTTGGAAAGTTTCATCAAATTTCATCTTACTTTGAGCCGTCAATCAACAATATGTGCCCAAAAGGAATCACCACCTTAAAGAATCACAAAACGTATGCAAAGCACAGGTATCGCTACTGCATAAAATAAAAAAGGCATCATGGCCTGGCTTGACCACCTATTTCCTGAATGTAACTTTTCACATTGGTGTAACCCTTTCCAACACATCAAAACATTACGAATTTGGGTACATTTGATCATACCTTAAATACCCCTTCACTGGTCATCTTTCCCAGGGCTTCAGCCGTGAACACCAGACTGATGAGAATGTCAGCGCCAAACGTGGCATACTTCAGCGGCTGGAAGAACTGAAACGTGGCCGGGGTGTTCAGACAGATGGAAAGGAGACTCAGCAAGGCCGCGTAGCTGAACAGTCTTCTGGCAAAGTCCCGGTTGTACCATTCTGGAACAGAAATTCGTCCCTGCCACTGTGAGGCTAAATGCTGATAAATGGGCGGCTTCATTTGGCTACACCGATTTGTTTGGCTGGGCCTTTAAACGGGGCTGAGCCTTCCAGCTGAAGCATTCACTGTGCACTGCATTTCAGAAATGAACGGTGCAATAATAACTGAAATTTGGTGTGTAACTGTGAGAAGGGTCTGTTAAAATGCTTAATAAAATTAAATTTTTAATACAATTAAAATTTTATTTGGTTAGCATAAAATGTATACAATTATTGTTACTAATTATTGTTATGTACTGTACTAACTGTATTGTACTAATTGTTATTAATACCACTATTCTAGCAGCTAACCGCTTTCGAGTTATTTGACTCGCCGTTGTAAATAATATTAAGAGTCTTGCCATACTCTTATAGTTATTATGTACTCATGATAGTATTCAGGTGTTCAAAATGAAATCTTGAAAATTAAAACAGCCAATTTTTGTTTAAATAGTTTTGTAATCCAGTGTAACTCTGTAACTTCAACGCAAACCAAGCTAGGAACGCTGGGTAGGCCTCATAAGGGCAGATTCGAGCAGACGAAGCGATGAAACCTAGCATACAAATGAAGCTACTGGCCCTTCTCGAGTCCTCTGAATTCTAATCACTAAGGGAACGGATCAGGGAGGCGGGAACCAGAAGGAAATAAATGAAGTGTGGATGACAAAATTACAATGAAATTGGTATGTAGGCTTACGTAACAGGGATAGCATCTAATCTCTTACCGTCAAAGGGAACCCCGTATTTTCTAGGAAACTTTAGTCCTGGTAACATGACTAGTTCTGGTTGACTTGACTGGATAATGGTAGACTTAATCCTAAAGCTTTAAGGCACACTGTCTAACCTGTGTACCGTAGAAGATTGAGAAAAATATTGTTGCTAGGGGCTAATCGGGAAGACAGACTCTTACTACTAACCTGAATTAACCCTACAAACGGATCAAACGAAAAAGGTAGGATAGAAGTGAAACTCAAATCAACGAGCTGTGCTCTTGTGACACGTGTAAGCTAAGGCTGAGTTAAACCTTTGGGTTGAAACGGTTCAACAGCACTTCAGAATAGTTCACTTTTTCATCTGACCTTATTTGAAGTCATGGCATGTCTAAGACCAAAATTGGGTTAGAAAACTGAAATTGAAACTGATTTCATTGACTATAGGGATTTCTAAGTTCTACTTCCTAATGAATGTGAGAATAACGAATCTTTCATATAGTTGCCGTCGTTCGTTCATTTACCAATCTGTGAAAAGTTACTACGTATGATTTCGGTCTTTATCGAGTTCAGACTAAATCAATTTTGTGAAATATCAACGTGTCCAAGAATAATAAAATTGTAGAAATGATAAAACAGCTACCTTTGACAACATATTTCTGACGTCAAGACTTTAAGATTTCAGGTACTGATATATTTCCGAATATTAATAGTATTAGCATTAGTCAATTTTTAGACAAAGGTTAGCAGGTTAGCTTTTCAGAATAAAATTGAGTTCAAATGTTTGATTTACAGCATGACTTTACAGCAGCCTAGTTTTTACAGCACAAGCAACAGAAACTACTTGAATTGAAGCTGTTGTTGGACATTTCGGATTCTGTTGCTAATATTACAGAAAAGGAATCAACCTAAAATGGCATCTCAGGGAATTATGAGAACATGAACTGTTATAGCCGGAGGTTACCAAACACGGAAATGAAAAAACTATCGAACAAAAGATAATCAGAATGTCTGACAGAGAAGGCAACATAATCAAGGTCCGGCGCGTTGATAGGTATGTAAAAGCGTCCCCAGTTATGCTCCCAGGGAAAGTAAACATAATTAAAACGAGTAGGTTCGGCAAATTCACTGAGGAATAAAAATGTTTGACGAGATGCCACACGGTGAAAATGATAGGAAAAGAGAAAATGGAAAGTAGAACTAATGCAGGGGAAAACAGAAATAATCAGGATACTATGTAGGATTGCGTCAGCCCTGACTTTAGCACACTTCGGCCATTAAACGAAATGATATGTTGTTGAGGCTATGTAGCAAAATTGCAAACTTTTAACGTGATATATACCTAAATATAATTTTCTTTTGTTATGACTCCACCTGAATTGCAGAATGATACAAATAGAAAAAGATAGACTCAAAACGTTCTCTTCTCTTCATCGATTTTGGCTGTTTTTGAAGCTTTAGCTCCTTCGGTTTGAAGGGCTTAACAGAAATTATGCATAACTAATTACAAAAGCTTGAGATCGTGTATGACCTTCTAACTTTTGTCCAAAATATGATGTCCTTAAGGTTAAATTTATCGTTTTAAGGAAAGATCGTCAAAACCTTTAATGGCACACAGCAAATTTTCTCATAACCTGTAAGCACTCAGGGCAGGTTAGAAAAACTGAAGCATATTTTATATTTCATATTAGAAATATGAGTTCAAAACAGCACAGAATTTTAAGATTTATACAAGATTTCTTCAGAAAAAAGCATTAAAATGTATGCCAAAAAATAAAGTTGTGAAAGGGTTGCCGGTTCCTCAGAGTGAAAGTCTGAGAAATTTGTGCGAAGGTTGTGTACAAGGAAAAATGCCTACCCTACCATACCCTAGCCTACCCAAAAGACAATGAATCAGAAACAACAGAAGTGTTAGACTTGGTACATTTCGACGTATTCGGTCCTGTACAAACTGATTGCTTGGGTGGTTCCAAGTATTTTGTTACTTTTATCGATGACAAGTCGAGGTTTTGTACCGTCTATTTTTTGAAGAGAAAAAGTGAAGTTTTGGAGAAATTCAAAGAATTCGAGACTGCTATGACAAAGTCACTGGCAAGAACAAGTAAAATTCTGCGGTCAGATTCTGGCGGTGAATGCAAGTCGGAAAAATTCGAAAAATTCTGCAAGTTAAAAGGTATAACAAGACAATATAGCGTCCCTCATTGCCCACAACAAAGCGGGGTTGCTGAGAGAATGAACCGAAACAATAGTTGAATGCGCTAGTATGGTACAATCAGCTCAGCTTCCGAATCAGTTTTGGGCAGAAGCTGTGGCAACAGCGATTTACGTCAGAAACTGCTTGTCGTCTGCAGCCGTAGGAGGTAAAACTCCTTTCTAAATGATCCATTCTAAGTTTTTTGCATCTCAGAGAATTCGGGTACCGAGCTTTTGCCCATGTCAGAAAAGAAAACAGAGAAAAGACTCAAAGGCTGTCGAGTGTCGGCTTCTGGGATATGGCGAACGGTTTTCGCCTGTTTCGCCTGTTTTATTTGTCAAACCTAAAAAAATTTCCCTGGTCGTGAAGTGATTTTTCAGGAATCCGAACATGCTGAATCAAATTCGGAGGTTCACTACGAAGTTTCGGATGATTCGGGCGGCAAGGGCGACGAAGCAGTGTTATGAAGCTAAAATAATGCAAAAAGTTAATATTTTAAAAGTTCTGTTCCTATGCTTATAGTTGATTAGAAGTGATACATAGTTAGTAGCTTGCGCTTAACAAATGGCGAGAAGGTGGGCGGAAGTAGCAGTAGGACAAAGTGAAAGATTACAACCAACTCAACCAGCAGAAGACTTGCAAAATGAAGTCGAACAGCCGTTGCCATCAGCTGTTCGACGATCCACAAGAACAGAAAGACTCCACAAGAGTGCTCCAGGAAGAGCCGTGGTGGAAGGTTGGTGAAAGGATGAAAGAAAGATCAGCTCACTACGCCTGTTTGCAAGTGAACCTGAACCATTAATGAAGAGCAAAGCCCTGATGAGTGATCACGCAAATGAGTGGAAAAACGCCGCTCAAAGTGAAATTTAGACTGCAAGTCCAAAGACAGCTTGGCAGACATATTTACCAAGCATCTCTCTCTCTCCTTCCTAAGTATTAGACAAAAAAGGTACTTAAAGACTACTGCGCTTAGGGGGGAGTATTGAGGGATAAGCGAGATAAATATAATATTAAGTTTGACAAAAGTTTTGATCCCTTAGTGTTGTGTCGTAACTATTAAAAAGTAATAACCTATGATGTTCCGTGCTGCTAATGCTTCCTGCTCTGCTCGCCTGTAACTCTTCATGTACTGAGATTGCTGAGATGTACTTTTAAGTTTTTATTGCTTACCCATTGTCAGAGATTTTTTTAAAAACTTGAAACATATCTTCCAAGGAGAATTTTGTCCAAGAACAGATGCTATCGGAATGCTGCAAAAATTTAGGTACTGGGCAAAAGTTTCTAGCAAAATTTCTTATTTAAGTCTGAGCCAGCCGTCAAGATTAACTGGATTAGTGCTCAAAAATCAAACACGGTGCACCATGATAAATTGAGTTTCTTTGCCGGTGCCACAAATCTTAGCTTTCTTAATTTGACAGTAAATGCTGGTGCTCAAAAATAAAGTCAAAGATAATGTGCTCGGTTCAAAATTTATTTTATATATTAAAAGTAGATTAAAAATCTAAGGATTTGTTAGAAATTGGATTAATCACCTGCCCGTAGCCACCTGGTTTTCATTTTCTATTTTAAAAGTTGTATCAATTTTCTGATAATCTTCTTTAAAGCAAGTTATGAACGAAACAAGCAAGTCAGACTTTTGATCCACCATAGAGCCGGGAAAAATCGCTTTTTGATGACAAAAAATGAAATGACAAATTTAAACAAATTTTCGAATATCCAGGATTTGATTGAACCATACTTGGGTTAGGTGTCTCCTGAAAGTTCTAGTGCGCTTTCCCACCGATTTCGAGAATATACCCCATAGATATATGATGTTGACAGTTTATGTTTTCATGTTTATGTGTATCTACAGTTTGTGTTTCAAACGAACGTTGATATTTCAGCATTTTGGGTTTGAAACCACATTTAGTATCAAACAACAGTGGATTTGCCTCAACGAGTGCCACTACCGCTACTAGGTTGTAGATCCAACCTTAACAGGCTTTCCTTGGAACAAGAAAGACGTATTTTCAGTCAAAAAGTCAAAGAAAGAAGAGAAATTCATCAAATTATGGTTCTGAATTCACTATTTGTGTACGACAAATATCAGGGGACACATTAAAGAATGTACCAAAAGCCCAAAAGAAAGGATAATTTAGCGTGATACTTGTAATAGAAAACCTTATAGGTACTAAAGGCAGCCGACCAAAATAAAAAGAAAGATAAGGCAACGAATTTTCTCACTACTGGCTGAAAATTAGTTTAAGTTCCTCAATCAGTGCTTTAAAAAGAAACCAATGAATTGCAAGACTAGTGTCGTTTTAAATTCTATTATTCTATTTTATTAAAATCTAAAATTTTATATCTGTTTTATCTGAATTGTTCAAATCCAACCAGAAACTATCACAGATAAATGCTGCAATACAAACATGTTATTTTCTAGGAATTGGTTTGGGAGCAGTAGTTGTTGCAGATTTTAATCTCCAGAAGAGCTTTGTACTTGGTATGCAAACTGACGACCGTTTGCACCAAATGTGATGCAAGCATTTGCTAAGCATTTGCTAATCCAAAGACTAAGTGATCAGCTAAACAAGTGCTAATGTTGAGCATTTGCTTCGCAACAACTCCTTTGCACCACATCTGATTAGCAATTGATTAACATATCATCAGTTTAGCAGTTTAGCAAATGGTTAGCATTGCCAAAAAATGGCCAATGAAAATGCTGGATTTTTGTATTTGAACCAATCTGCTATTGGACTTTTATGCCATTATCATGTGGATTGCAAGAACTGTCGCATCTGCTAATCACTTGCTTAACTTTTTCTAAGGAAATACATTAGCAGTCTTTAAATTTGATGCAAGAAATCAATTTATGAATTAAAACGGTTGAATTAATATACACGCCTCTATCTGGGATGAGTACTGTTGTTGTGTTAGCTGTAGTATATGAAACTAAATGTGTCGAATACTTACAAATATTTACGAATCTTAAAATGCTTTCATCTCGTTAAACTTTGAAAATTGTTTAGTGATCTTTTTAATTTGGTTTCTTGCTATTAGCAGCAACATGGGAAATTTCTAGGTATCTAGCAAATATTTTCGCCATTAGGTTTGACTGGAGATAGTAATAATTTCGAAAATTAGCAGGAATTTTGCAGTTAATCCTCCTCCAGAATAGGATTAAATATTTGCTTCTTGAGCACTTGATTAGCATTTGCTTAGCAGTTGGTTAACTTAATCAGATTTGGTGCAAAGGAGTTTGGGATTAAGCACTTACTAAGCAATTGCTTAGCACGAAATTCGCAAATTATTTGCTAATCACATTTGGTGCAAACCAGTGTGAGTTAATTTTTCCCATTAAGTGCGTTTTGCGAACAAGTTTGTTGGCGCAGCGCGCACAAGATGTACAAGCCTCTTGAAACTTTTTGTTCTGTTTAATTTTCATAAACATTTATGGAATTGGTAATGTGAACCAACTTCCAACTTCTAACCAAAATGTGGCACATTAATGGCAGAAAAAATATAATGTAATAACGACCAAAATGTTGATGTTTGTAAAACTTGCAGAATGCCTAAAGCAGCAAGCTACATCTGGACGGTTTAGAATATGCAGCACGTCTTGAGCTTTGGAAATTTTGAATGGCTATTTCAATGGATTGCGTACGACCCTAGGGAGTATCAATGCGCATAATTTGAGCGAAATCCGTGAGGGTCGAATTTTTGACCCAAGTAGCCGCCCCCTAACTTGCGCGCGAAAAGGCCCTAAGTGAGAACACAACATTGGGCGCACTGGACTACAGCAATGCCTACGCTTGGGAAACTTGAGGCATTTGATATAGAATCAGGAGAGTGGGACAGTTATGTCGAGCGACGTTCGGCATATTTTGCTGCGAACGATGTAGATGATGATCAGAAAAAGAAAATGATTCTGAAAAGGATTCTGAACCTATCAGCTCCTTCGCAGTTTACTGGCTCCCATCAAACCGTGTGATTCAACTTATCTGTTTTGTACCTGAATTTTACTTACCTGAACGTTTTGAACTTTGAATGTTTTGAATCTTAGTTTGATTTCTTGAAAACCACTCAATGGATTCCGCAAGTTTTGTCAGGACGAAAATTCTCACTATTGCTGGACATTTTGCTGGCTTTGGGCTGAAACTTCTTCAGTTGCATGAAAACTCAATGCGACGTCGTGAAATTTTGTGTCACATACATTGGGCAGATTTTTTGGAGCACTGAGATTTGCAGTGCCAAATCAAAAAATGTCGCCCGCGTGACCTCTATATCTACCGATACACCACTATTATAAAGTTACTTGAGAGGGTTCCCTTAAGAGTTCCTGGCCAGAAATGGTGTATCTTTTCTTTGAGAATGTGAATAGCCTTCGCACTTGCGTAGAGGTGTTAATTATAACCTTTGTGCCCCTCGCACGTCTCGCGAGCCTGTGGCAAACAAGGTCAATTTGAAGGCCACTAGCCTTTGTTAAAGTAGCAGTTGGCGCTATCTGATACAAGGAATCGTAAATCTACAAGAGGATCCAAAAACGACAAAACCCATTGTCCTGTTCTGCAGTTTTGAGAAATCGATGCTTAAAGATCGACTGTCTGCAATCTGTATTTTGTTTGTACAGAATTCTGTATCTATGTCTGGAAAGTAAGCGATTTAGTTTCGTAAGATGATGTGAATGCACGCTTTAAAATGGTGTATATTGATCTGTTTCTAACACCGAACATTGTGATTACAAATTACATTTCAAAAACACTGAACCACCTGGCATACCACCACCAATGAAATCAGATTCACTCAATTCACAACAACTAAATAATTCAATTATTTAAATTTATTTTTTTAAAAATTACTCACGAATTTCCGCCGGTTCACTTTGTTCATCGGGCCGTCCCTCTCCAAAGGCAAAGGATTCTCCTCGGAAACTCTGCTTCCTCGCCAGCATCGCAGAAGAGATGGCCGCCGCCTTCGTAACTAAAAGAGGAACAGGAACAGGTGAGTGACAGGTGGATCTGCGATACAGATTGGAGGCCTCACCTGAGCGGACGGATACGGTACAGCTACTGGGCGTTCGAAACTGCTGACTGATGGCGTAGGGATCCAGGGGCATTGTAAGGGTCATTTGAAGTCAATGGTTAGAAAAAAGAAGGTCCTCGAATCGTTGAAATCAGTTGATCGTATCGTTACGTAGCATAGGAGCTGGCTGATGAAAGTTAATCATTGGAAAAATGTGTACAAAGAATTCTATGTTGTCAAAAGAAGTTTGTGATTGTTTGGCTTCACTGGCTTTCGTTCGAATATTTGTTCAAATCTTATTTAAAGGTGTGTAGTGCAGTTTGATCAAGACTTATCAATTAGCAAAATAGATTAAATAATATAATATAATTGGATAATATAATATAAATAATATAATATATTGGATTTTATATTTGCATAAAATTTCTCAAAACTTTGAAACAGTTAAACAGTTGTCAGAACTTTAAACGACCGTTTACGTGTGTGTCGAACTCCCAATACTAGTCGAAACGAATTTTGGCATTTGAATTTATGCAGTTTACTTAGAATTTATCTATACTTGAGAGGGAGAAACCAAAATTAGATTTTCAACCTAAAAATCGTCTAGAATCCAAAAAGTACTTCATCAGCTTGTCAGTGTTAAGTTTCATTAAACGTATAAATCATAAATTTTGCAAGGTCCCAGAATCTATAAGATCTCGCAACTAGTCATGTTTGTTTCAGGAATACACTGATTTATGACACTTAATTTATGCCCTCTGCTGTTGATCAGGTTAAAAGAGCGTGCTTAATTTGTTTTCCAGTCCACGCCAACATTCAAATTACATTTTTCTGGAAAAGTTTCCTACAAAAGCCAGTGAAAAAGCCATAAAAATGCGACTACTGCTATAGAAGTGACTGACTTGGAAAACGCTTCAGACTAGAGAGAAGTCGAAAGACTCCTTATTATGACAAAACAGTGTAGCCGCCTATATTATATTAATTATGAGGCCGTGTGCTTTTTCTGTTTTAGACTTTTACGTAAAGCTCTTCGGCTAAAAGCCTCATAGAGGGAGGAAAGATGTTTCTAGCTGTTATCTTCGCCTTAATAAGGAGAACTTTCCGCTCAGGGCCCAGTAGCTGTCCGTCCTACTTGAGATACTGCATAAGACAAACTGTAATACTCTGTTCTGGCAAAAGAATAATCTATGGAAAACCCTACTGACTTATTTTAAATTAAATTTAATTTAATTTAATTTAAGTTAATAGCTTAATTGCAGCCTTTGTGGCACTAATTAATCTTGTACAATACAAACAAACGTCCACAATGTTTACTTTCAACAGTAACTTTTAATGTAATGGAATTAAGATATTCTGCTTATTATCTTAATAGTATATACTTATACCTACCTAACAAGTTGTACGTATACAATAAAAACAAGCAAATGCGTACGTCAGACACTCAGACAGACATACACACAAAACATTGGTCAATGAGTTATACTGAGTTCTACGCTTTGATCGTCTTAATCATACTTACCCGAAACAGTTCGATTTAACAAGTGCATAATTGGGGGGAACACGTTTCAGGGATGGGGCACTAAAATGAAATGACTGAAGCTCAAAAACGTCTAAGCTTACATGCAGCCATTCCAGCTATCACAAAACAACTTCTCGCTTTCTTTAAGCTGAAGCAGAATGGTAAGGAGGGAGGGGGAACCCAGAGACTTCCGTTTAATGTTCAAAACTTTTCAATCCTTCAAATGTCTTCATGAATCAACAAAGTTAGAGAAATCCTGGACAGAGGAAAAAATTGGTTGGACCACCCACAGGCTTCTGTCAGGGAAATCTGAGATGTGCTGAGATGGCGCTGTCCCAGAAAAAAGGGACTAAATCAAATTCATTTGGACGCAGGTTTTTCCACTCTATACTCAAGATTCAGTCCCCGAAAATTGTCAAGTGGATTGGCCAGAAACAAGCAGTAAAGAACTTGTATGTTAGGCCCAGCATAAGCACAGAATAAGGAGGGGGAATTCTAGAGATAAGAATCAAAGAAAACGAAATTAAATTTCTAGTCTTGATCGCTTTCTTCAAGGACTGCTTTCCGTCAGCCGAAATTAAGCCTATTTTCTTCATTTCTATGTCGTAATTTTCGTGGCAATAGATCACTTTCAAGGCATTAGATTTGATATAAATGTTTTCAACTGTTGACTAATTATTATATCTAATTAGCTTTAGTATCTCACAATGAAATAAATTAATTTTTAATATTCTCTCTCAGTTGTCATAATACTGAAGAAACTGTAATAATTGACAAATCAAAAAGAATCAGCAACATTATAATGTTTTACTTCTCAATGACTTTGTCGTTAACTTGCTGATAAGAGAACTACGTTATTCAGTTTGTCTTTTAACTTACATAAAAGCCGTACCATACTAATCAGTGATTCAAGAAAGCAAAGAAAAAATAGCTCGGACCAATCACGAGCTATATACATAACCCTGCGCACCATAACCCCCCGCGTTAATCTTTGATGTTGCCTATCATACGAATGAAAGAACAAACGAAACTAAGATTGTCACTGCCTCCGACCCAAAAAATTCGAGCCTGAGGTGAGGATCGAACCCACAACCTTTGGCGATCTAAGCCAACCCTCTACCGATTAGCCACCCAGGCACAATCGAACCAAGCTTAAGTTTGAATTCGTTCCCAAACTGTAGTGACATTTTAGAAGACGCTTTTGCGCAAGCCCACACAGCCTGATGGGAGCAAACCTCCACCGTTTCAAACCGTAATGGGCAAGACAAGTGAAAGAACAAACGAAACTAAGATTGTTACTACAGCATCTGCCACCCGAAAAATTCGGGCCTGAGGTGAGGATCGAACCGAATCGAATTGAAGACGAGGCGAATTCAAAGGTGTTTTCAACTTTGTTTTCAACTTTCAATGCAACTACTCACAAGTTGGGGCTGCTGAAAAATTAAAGCCAACCCCGTTTTTCACACATTTTATTGTAGACCAATGGTAATTACACGTAAAGACCAATGCCCCAGTTAATCATCAGCCGGCCTTTTTACAACTGAAATTCCGACGTGTGAATCAAACTGTTCGGAACTTCAATACAAAAGCTTCCAGCGACAATGATGCAAAGTTGCAGAGGTCTAAATAATGGCAGCCGCTTAAGTAAATATAGATATTAATTGAGGAGAAATTACCGCTAAATTAGTAACCAACATTTTAACTTCCTCTCTTTGTGGAAGCTATAAGGTTTCAAAAAAATGCGCTATGCTAGCCTACTAATGATAGCAGCTGGTCAATTCATTAGCCAATGTTAGTTTACTTTTTAAAAATATTAACGGATCATATTACACGTTATAAACCTGCAGTACAATACAATTGCTTTCACCTATGTACATTTTGATGAATAGAAATGGGCTGGAAGAAATTACATTTTCAGGGCCCAAAAAGTACCTACGTAAGTCGACGAAATCGGCTCGTAAGAGCTGATGTAAACCTGCAAGCTGTGAAATCATTGACGTTTGCCAAGACGAAAAGTTATGAACTTCTGGCAAAATTTCATTGCATAGTTTTCCTGTTACCGAAATTTAGACATGTCAGCAATGACTTTCGTCAAGTTCTATTGATTACTGTTCTACTAATTCCACTGATTACTTCTATTGAAACAAAACTGCAGCTTTTCCGAATGAAAAAGCCACATCCTCAGTTCTCGGAAAGATAAAGCCCAGCCAAGTTTAAGAAGCAACATTATGGAAGCAAAAACATTTTGTTCTGAATCTGATTTTGAAAGAAAGGCATTCAGTGTTATGGTATTTGATAAGCCTATAGACAAAGTCCATTTATCGTTAATTGGAAAATTTCAGTACCAAAAGAAAGTTGTTCAATGGGGGGAGGCGCCGAGCCGATCCTAAGAGTTGGCTGGCCCTTTCCCCCGTTCTGGGAAGAGTCTTATTCAAAGCAATGCTTGTCATTTGAAGGGAACGCTTTACGATTGAGTTACTTGACGGAGAAGTGAGGCCCATGGGCCGCCCTGCATCAAGTATATACGGGACTAATGTAATTTGAAAGCTTGAAAAATTAATTTGAACTGATCTTTTTTCTCAAGCCTTCAGCCTTCTAAACCATTCCGTTTAGCGAAGGGAATGGGAAAGAAGGCAAATCCCAGTAAAAGAAAATGCTGAGGGCTCAACAAGACGAAAGATTCAGAGTTAAACATTAGGTTGTTGTTTTTGAGGTCTAAATGGTGAATGAGTGCGAGGATTTATGAACAAGGGAACCAACCAAAATTTAAAATGCACTTTAGTTTTCCCTACTATTAAACACTATCAAAATAGGAAAGCTAACACAAGTGATTCTGGAGCAATTTTGCGAGAGCATTTGTGAGTTACAGAAACAAATAGATGCGGTTATCATAAGTTTAACAAGAGTTGATGGCTTCGCTTCAGAGATTTAATTATCAAACCGGCAATATTAGGAATACTAGTAAAAACAACAGATATAGATACCATATAGTCGTTTTTGTTCGCAAAAGATATAAAAATCTGCTTTGATCAAATTCGTTGCTTTTTGGTGTATGTATATATCGTATTTTAACGAGTAAATGCGGCACTCTCTGATATATATGTTGTATTAGGCAAGTGTAGCGTATACAACAGTTTAGGGCACTGGAATTACGTATGGCTCCGGCACGTACCGAAGCTTTTCAACCAGACCTTAGTATAGTTGCACTAGTATGCATTTATTCCAAAGTAATGAGCTATTACTAACAAGTAGAATAGGATTAGATCACAGCATGCATTAGTAATAGAAGTCATATCACTACATATTCTCTTTTTCTTCTTTGGCTGCCTGGCTAGAGCTGGGGCCTATTTCATAAAACTACATTAGTTACATTACATTTCCTACATTAAAATGGAGCTACATTACATTTGCTTCATTTTTGGGTTTCATAAAACAAATGTACCTTTTACAATGTAATGTAGCTACATTACATTTGGGAAATCCATTTTGACGTCATTTTATCTCGTTTTACATTTGTGTTGCTACAATGTAATAACATTGTAACTGCATTGTAGTTACATTGTAACTACACTGGAACTACATTTTATTGTTCACAACGGCTACATTACATGGACTTAAATTATTTACAACAGCTGCATATTTTGAATTAAATAATATAGGTATGAGTTAGCTTCTTGCTTAACTACGTGGATAAAATTAATAAATACGTAATAATAAAAGCATCTATCTTTGAAAATTTTACTAATTTTTAGAGAGATTGAGTCAGTTCAGATTTTCTACTGAAGTGTCATTTTGCAAAAATTAAAATTTTCTAATGCCTTCTTCACAATCTAAGATTCTTTCATGGGTTAAAAATGCCTTTTATAAAGGATTTTAACGGGAAAAGCCCACTTTATCCTGGTCATGACCACAGTCAAAAATGTAGTTACATTTTGACTGAAAATGTAATGTAAAATACCTGAAATACTTTTATGATACTAAGATAATGACTACAATGTAGTTACATATCCAGCCTATTCAAAGCACTATGGGAACTACTATATACATTGCAATGTAACTTACGTTGTAATGTATAAAATACAATGTACTACATTACATTGCAAGAATATATATGCAACCGAATTTCAACTACATTGAAACTACAAATGTAATATATATGAAATAGGCCCCTGACGCCCTACAATGTGCTCTAGGACGTTACGTTATGCCAAATCTTTAAGCTTTTCCTTTTTAAAAGATCTTCCTAGCTTAATATAACAATTATAAGGAGTTCTTTCGGGCCCATATTTCTTTACATGCAGCTATCAGAAAGGAAGCACTCCCATTGCTAGCGCTTTTAAAACAATTCCTGCAAACAAACTACCGCTTTGTCATAGCTGTCTGCAGATTTCGTGGGCCGACTTCTTGAAATTGCACACTCCTTTCACATTTTGCCATAATCTCGATTTCACTGCGATTCCTGCTTTTATATGTATGCTCGTACACTGAACTCCACCATGGAGTTCCATAACTACCGGGCATCTTGGTCTAACCAGCAATTAGGAATACTAGTAGCAGCATATACCATATACAGCCAAACGGTGTCTGCTGCTGTTGTCAGTTGGTCGAACAAGCACAGCCACAAGCACAAGAACAAGCGCAAGCACAGGAGTTAGCACAACACGAAGACGTTCACCCTTGTGCTGACTAATCTCCCAAGATGGCTGACTAATGTTGACTCAGATCTTGTTCTGTCTGCATGTTTTTTGATTAATACAAGTTAAAGGTGCATTCATAGTCGCGAACGCAGAGAGGCGCGCGTCGTCGCCTTTGATTGTAACATGCCGTTTTAACCGTTTAAAGATAATTGTAGCGTATTCATGCTCACGAACGCATTCAGACGCTTACGTACGCGCGTCGAATGAAAGAGGCCCCCTCCCCTTTTGGCGGGGGAATAGAGCCGACGATTACGGTAGTTTCTGTTTATTTCCAAAATGGGCCCCGTTCGGCGTGGGGGGTAGTCAAGAGAGGTCCCCGTTTGGGGGGGGGTCGCCAACAGCCAATCATATTCAGCCAATTTTAGCCTAAATTGGAAATTTTAGCCTTTCGTCTGGAACTATGAATGCATAAGGAGTTAATTTCAGTTCAGTTCAGTTAAGTTCAGTTAGGTTCAGTTAATTTAGGAATTTAAAGTGTAAAAATGTACAAATTTTGTAAACTTTGTGATTTTTTATTTTTACAAGTCGTTTCAATTTCAAAGACCATGAATTAATCATTTTTTGAAAGTCGTCTTCAAGTTTCCAAGTTTTTGATTTATTTATTTTTTATTTGATCGCATTGCTGCACATAGCTGCACATCGCATCGCATGCGATAAATCGTTTGCGTAAAATTTCGGAATTTTGCAAATTCTCGTAACGTAGTCAATGTAATTGTTATTTTGGATCAGCTAACGTGAAAGAAAAGATGCGTGAATTCTAGGGCGAGCGCGCAAAACAAGGCATATATATATTGTAGTTTAAAGTATTCGAAGTCTCTGATTGCCAATGGTTGGAGTGTTTCAACCAATTAGAAATGCGGTCCAAACTGTGCAGATGTGCAAATTGTAGAAACGGCATGCAAAGAAAATAGTCAAAACACATCGAAAAGTTCATTTTTAATAAAATTCATTTGAAGTGGAATTTTTCAGCAGATTCTGTGTCTAAAAGCATTTATTCTTGAAACTTTGCTTTTACTTTTAATTGCACGACCTGCAATAAAGATGTCGGGCCTAAACCGCCGTCTGATTCAAATCTTGAAACGGTTTCAACTTTAATTTTGAAGATGTAAGATGCCAGAAGAATATGTACACTTTACTTAGAATACAGACGAATGAACAAACGTGTCACAATATCCTTAAAGCTTCAGCAAGTCAGAAAATAGAAGACCTTCTGCACCGAGGCACCGCAGTCAAAACCATATCGGATCGGAACTATCATTTAGGTATGACAAAGTGTGCATAATTGCACTATATATATATATATATATATAAGCAGAAGAGTAAGCCGCTAAAGGGCTTCTCATGTTGGTATTGCGCAAAGGTGCAGTGTAAACCACAATACGCGAATGTTCCTCCGTTTGGGGTGGGGTCGCTCTGTTCGACAAAGCATACCCCTCTCCGTTTGGTGGAGGAGGGGGTAGCCAACTGCCAATCAGATTTCAAGAGGCCCCCTCCCCTTTTGGCGGGGGAATAGAGCCGACGATTACGGTAGTTTCTGTTTATTTCCAAAATGGGCCCCGTTCGGTGTGGTGGGTAGTCAAAAGAGGTCCCCGTTTGGAGGGGGGTCGCCAACAGCCAATCATATTCAGCCAATTTTAGCCTAAATTGGCGACCCCCCAAACGGGGACCCTCTTCTGTCTACCCCCCTCCCACCAAAGGGTAACCTGTTTTTGCTACCCCCCCCCCTCCATCAAACGGGGAGGGGGTATGCTTGTAGCCCCCCCCCCAAACGGGGGGAACATGCGCGTATTGTGGTCGGAGCACCGTTACGCAATGCCAAGAAGAGGAGCCGTCTTATCCTTCCTGTTATATATAGTGCAATTATGCACTCTTGGTGTGACTTATCCTAGTCCAGACCTTGACGTAGTCTAGTATAGTATTTTCTGTATATCGACTATAACTATAACGATTGTATTGCGTTAGGGCGCCTGTTGCGTTAGGGCGCCCCTATAGTGCGTTAGGGCGCTTTTTTCAATTTTTGGACATGGTTTGGACATTTTTGGACACCCCAGACAAAGTTTAAAAATCGCTGACACTACCCCTAACCGGCGAACCGACTGGGGTGAGGTGGCTGTAAAAAAAAAATTGAAAATTATTTTTATTTCTGAATTTTTGTAAAACAATCACCATTATCGTGTTCCAAGTTGTAACCAGAGATCAAGTTAAATTCAAAATCTAAGATTTCATGAATTTTCATGTTTCCATAAGCTTATTCACATAAGTCATATTTTTGCGACTAAACAAAGATTTTGTTTTGACACTCCACTATACAGATATATTCTAATTAATTAAAACTAATTTGTGCTTTCAAATTTCAGCAGTAAAATTTTCGTTTTAGGAGAACAGGCTATACATATATTCATTAATGCGGACCCCCTCTATTTATACTTTTAAACTGTGCATTACGTTAACAATTTCATAATAGATCTTCATTCCCAATAACACTTTATTATCGTGAAAACAATCAGGCGCCCTAACGCACTCTACAGGCGCCCTAACGCACTCACTGGGCGCCCTAACGAAACAGGCGCCCTAACGCACCAAAATTAAAATGACCTAAGTTTACGGGCGCCCTAACGCAACTTTACCACTATAACTTCTGTACACTAACTGCACAGATCAGACTAAAACCAGATTTTTTACAGTTTTTGTGTGAACGTTCAGCTCCAGCTTCCAAACCATGTCATATCCAGTTTTTGTTCTTCTGTCGGTGCTGGAGCAGGAAGACGTTGAAGAAGAGTGTAAAGTACGCAACTAAATCCGAGGCTGAATGTGGATATTTTCAGAGCCCGATAGAGATGAGGATTTTGGCTCGCGGCTAGGCTCGGCTCGGCTCGCGAGCCGAGCCGAGCCGAACCGAGCCGGCAGCAATTTCTCCCGAGCCGAGCCGAGCCGAGCCGAGCCGGAGAACTGAAGCTCTGAGCCGAGCCGAGCCGAGCCGACCCCAACAAAAAAGAGTAGTTCGATCAAATTTCCCTGCTATATTTTCCATAATAATAATAATAATGTAATAATAATTTCCAAAAATTTTCTTTAGCTTTCTCGATACCTTCCAAGCAAATGTTAATCTTAATATTAGGCTGTCCTTGACGCCAACTTGTGTATGGTATTGATATACTTTTAGCAAGAGTACATAATGATAAGAGTGTGACAAGCGTCACACTCTATGCAATGAAGGCAAAAACTATGCGATGCGCGCTAACGGCTTACCCCCCCCCCACAAATTGACCCCCTCTAACACCGCTCCTATATGGGTACATAGTTCCAAACGGGGGTCGCTCACTCGCTTAGTATATTTTGTACATCTATGTGTTAAGCATACACGCTTGCACCCCCTCCCAAATTGGGCCCCTGTTGATTTCAGCGTGTAATTATGCAAAGCTGTGAGCGACCCCCGTTTGGACCACGTACCCATATAGGGGCGGTGTGAGAGGTGGTCAATTTGTGGGGGGGTCAGCCGTTAGCGCGCATCGCATAGTTTTTGCCTTCATTGCATAGAATGTGACGCTTGTCACACTCTTATCATTATGTACTCTTGCTTTTAGTAAGAAAGACTTTTGACTTATTTCATTTTTCGTCTCAGTTTTGGTTTCATAAAAATCTTACCTGTAAATTCATTATTCCGTTTTTCTGGGTATTTTTATTTTACCAGATACAGAAAAAGTTGTAACTGCTTCTAGTATTCGAGTATATAATATGATCTTGAGAGGCTAAAGATAAATCTTAACTTGTAGTCATAACTGGTTACGACTTCGTTAATAAATTTGACCAAGACAACAAGGAACAAAATAAAAAATTCCATGCACTACGGCAAATTTGAAATTTCAAGCTTGGCGGGCCGAGCCGAGCCGACCCACTTTCAAAATTTTCCGAGCCGAGCCGAACCAAGCCGGGTATGACCGCGAGCCGAGCCGAGCCGAGCCAATCTCACTTTCTCGCGAGCCGAGCCGATCCGAGCCGGATAAGTCCGGCTCGTCCTCATCTCTAGAGCCCGATAGCTCGAGTTTTGTCAAATAAACCTTTCATTTGTTGTGAATTATACGCGTTCTATGTATTTAGTATTCCAACAACAGTAGGAGATATTAAAAGAGAGTTAGGTAGTTGTCTTAAATTGTAAATTTCTGATTGTTGATTTGTAACTCTGCCGGCTGCAGGCCTGTACCTAAAACACTACATTCAAGATTACAGGTAAGCAGATCTAGCTGACGTTTACATGTTAAGGTAAGCAAATGTATGCATGTATGTAAGTTAATTAGAAGTGAAAAAGAGAGTAAAACTTATGATTAGAGGCTGTGTAGTCAGATGTAATTATTGACTTGTAATTACATCCAATTGCGGGATCTCGGAACTAATTGCTGTAAATAATAACCGTGGCTAGAGATTACGTGTTGGATACAAACGTCAAATGTCAGCTCAATGTAAGCGGTATAAAGTGAAAGTACTTATTATTCCTGATAAAACATAATATTTTAATATATACTAATATACATATACTAATCTATTAATATATACTTTTACTAATGTAATATTGTATAAATATAATAATCATATTAACAGCTGAAAACATCATCATCCAACACGTCTCTATGCTCATAACTTTCCGCATACAGACATACAGTCCATGTCATGTTAAGCGATATCCAAGCTAACAATCGGTTTCCCGAAAGAAATTGCATTACCTGTAAACTTTTCAAGTCGTGTCTTATCCTTAACAGGGACCACACACCGAGCCACATTTATGACCAATCCAGCCTCAGGAAACCGAAGCGAATTCTCCACCCAGGACTGTGAGCCCGTCATTAACACTTTTAAGTGAGGGGGACTACTTGAGGAAAATTTCTAAGAACACGGAATTAGAGTAACTGATGAGAGTGCTTCCGTGCTTCCTATACTTGTGTACTTGTCCTAAAGTGTACTTCAGACCAAGTTTCACTGTTCCTCCTATATACCTATTAGGCCTAATTTAGAACGACTTTGTGAAACCAGCAAGACTATAGTCTAAAAGATTTGACCCAAAGGAAGAAGTCTGATGCAGGGTCTGGACTTGGGGGATAAATTTTATTACCAATTAGAAACTGGAGAATAACATCAGGACTGAGTTAGGACTCCTTGTAGAAATTGAAAAGAAAGAGACCGATTTCCCCCTTTACCAAATCTTTGAATCTACAGCTGAAGTTGAGATGGGAAAGTCTTCCCAGATCAGAGGTTTCAGGGTTAGTTTCTAAATATTTTGAAGTATATCGGTAACAATATTTTTGTATACATGTATGTTTCATGTTTTAGCTACGGTAAGAGATGCAGTCAGATTATATAATGAAAAATGAAAGATGCAGTCAGAAAAATGAAAAATTAATTTAAAAGTTCTGTAAGACTCTGCGATATCCTACTGAAAGCACAAGTCTAGAATCATCAGAAGTCACCATCAAAGGAAATTTCAATTTCAAAGGCAATTTTACTTTAATCTAAAAACTTATATTCAAAACTGCAAAGAAAGACGACTTGACCTTGGAGCGGAATCAGTCAAGTTCAAATTCAATTCAAGTTAAAGTTTCTCCGAATCCCTGAGCCGACAAAAAGCTAAAAGCTAAGGAGAACAACAACTCATAGTTAGGGGTCAATCCTTAAACTGAGATTGCAACTACAAAGTGCTATTTCAAATTTTACCCTACGTAAGCTGTTGGCTTAACCTAAGGCGGCTTAAGTGTTGTCCTAAGTGCTGTCCGTATTCCTCGATTACTTTAGAAGGCAGAAACACACTGACGTCGAATTTTTATGGTAACGTTAATGCCTAGTTTATCTGTTCTAAAGCGGAAGAAGAGCAATAATTAATTTGAAAAGATGCTCGAAAATGAGCACCCAAAATGAGAGTCCTAAAGGGATAATACGTATAATTAAATGTAAACTGAGTTGACAACCACGGGATCGAAGAAATAGAAAAGCTCATATCTGATCATAAAACAGCAAAAGCTCCAGAAAACACAGTAATTAAGACTTATGGTATCAAGTTTTCATTCATATAATAAAATAGATTTCCTCTTGCTCTCTTTTATTCTTTTGATCCTTATTCACACAAACATTATCGGAATATTTTGGTTACTTTTCTAGTTATTATTTCATGTCATATTTATTTCTAGCTTGGAAGTAGGAGGAATGGCATGTAGGAATGGGAGAATGATTGGCAGCTCTTATTTCATCCCAGGATTTTGGTGATGGACAACGAAAATTTGCTACCGGAGGCATCCAATATTACAAAAAATACAAACCGAGCTAAGGAAAGCAAAAATAATAAATAGCCTATAATAATAGTAATTATAATAAATAACTTATAATAAAAATAATAAAATAAATCACATGCTAACTACTGTAGTACTGCAAACATGTCTGTTCCTTTTGTTCAGTCAATGAATTTCTTGAGTCTGCTTTCTTGGTATTATCAAGAGTACATAATACATAAGAGTATGACAGCTGGCATACTCTATGTATTATCAGCTTGCACATCCTCTGCACGCTAACGGCTGACCCCCCCCGCAAATTGGACCCCAGTCACCCCCCCCCCGCAAATTGGTACCCAGTCGAAACGGGGGTACGCTCACTCGCTCTATGCTTGTGTGTTAAAGCTCGAAAACACAAGCACTACGTGCGCGAGTTTTGTGTCTGTTTCGAGCTTTAGAACACAAGTACAGCGCACAAATTCCTTTGAAGTGAAGGGTCCAATTTGCGGGGGGGGTCAGCCGTTAGCGTGCAGAGGATGTGTCACGCTTATAATACATAGAGTATGACTGCTGTCATACTCTTATGTATTATGTACTCTTGGTATTATTGATCAAAGAAAAGCTCTTACTTTCTCCGCGAACATAGACAGGTTGTAGCAGCACTTCCAGACTTCGTACATCGTTGAGCAACGTTGATCTGTAACGATCTTTTCGAAAGCGCATTGTGGCATCAATTTAGCATAAGTGTAGAGTCCAAAATTACATAGTTAAAATGTGTGTGTAATATTTGACAAATATTGTGCCACTGTCCAATATTTCTAAGCCTCCGAGGATATGGCCGTCACCTTAGTGTGTTCGATTCCTTTAGTGCTGTTCGATTCCTTTTAGTGCGTCCGATGAACCTTTGAAAAGCTACACTTTAGTCGATTTTGGAAACTAGAAAAGAATTTTTAAGGAGTGATAATGATGAATCTACATATGTGCATATTGAGAACAATATGGTAAAAGATTTTTGTCACATAGTTTCAGCTTCCAAGACAGATCAAGAGAAACAATTCTAGAAGCTTGGAGCATGAACGTCTGCTTTTACTGCTTGGTGTTGTTTGGCAAGAAAAAAATTGAATTCGTAAAACTAGAAAATATCAGAAGCAACATAATATATATTACCTGATGACTGTACCAAAGTCCCATTAGCAAACCCAACCTCATTAACGTTGTTTAACAAATTTTCACTCTTAACTGGACTCTACTAATTGTGAACTATCTTCCATGTAGAATATTTAAGCAATACATACATTTTGTTTAGTTGAGCTCAGAAGTCAAACTATCTAGAGACTTATCCGCCGTTTACCTTTCTTCATGTGAATGATGTTCGAAAACCGATTTTGGCTAGAAATTAAGTTCACTTAAAGTTCACATGCTATGTAGATCTTGCAAGTCAGTAAACCTTTCAGGGTAACATAATCTCAAACTTGAAACGTTTGATTTGTACCGTTTTCGGCTCAACCATTAGAAAACGTATTGCAACTATAATACTCTGCTTTAATTCAGTTTTCAGTGCCAGGGTCAATTGAAGTCAATTGTTGATTATTAGAAAAAATTATCCGACACATGACTT
>JASAND010014059.1:0-46903 GCA_030248195.1 Trissonchulus latispiculum
TTAAAGTCAGTCAGCAGCGTTTTTACTAAGATTAGCAGAGTCAAACTTCACACAGTAACTATCCCTTACATGTATCTGTTTGAAGGGATGAATGCAGCTAACTGCGATATGGTCATCGATATTTCCTTTGATGATGTTAATTAAAATTGGTACACAATCTTTGATGCAACAACAACAGCAGATAGTGTGGATGTGGGACCAATGAAGTTAATTCGAGAAAGGAAACCTGGGAAAGCGCATAGATACTTAGATATAAATAATATTTTGCGCATTTTCGTTACGCATGTGTTACAAAATCAAAGCTGATAACTAATGAAGAAATTCGCTAACTCTTCTACAACAAACGAACTTGATAAAATAAGTTCACTCCAGCTGAAACTTGAATTTTGCAGTTATGGTAGTGTACCGAGAAAATTAATGCTGATAACAGCAAATGAAAACAGACATGTTCTCTTCCGACGTGTTCAGTCTAAACTGTGTCCAATTACAGTAATTCAAACATATCTAAAACAATCACTTATGTACATACTAAAAATTGTAATGATACGTTCATCCCTCCTAGTTTGTAATTCAATGGAGAACCATCTAAAGTTCAACTACTTATTCTGAGTTTTAATGATAAAATTCTTCCCTCCTAAAATCTGACCAAAAAATCTTAGAACCGAAATGTGAGAGGCTGTCCTGAGTTATCATTTGAAGGTAGCCTATATAGTGTATATATTTTTAGAATCCTCAGGAACCCGAGATTTAGAAAATCAGGAAACATTCCGGATTTCATTCACGGAAGATTTAAAATTTTTAGTTTTTCACCCAATTTTTATCGCAATCAAAATTGGGTTTTGACAGTAGAATAAAGCTGGTGCCGCTACACATTTTTGCTCTTAGATGCTATTCCCGGAAATGCGCCCAGTTTCCGGAATTCCGGATTTTCAAAATTGCCGGATGTTAAAAATTTCCTGCAATACCCACAAGATGGGTATCATTTGAAGCTCTTATCGGGATGAACAACTTTTGTAGTAGAACGAACTCGTGAAAATGCACTCAATTCCCGGAATATGCGAAAACCGGGTTTTCGGATTCTTGAAAATTTTTCCAATACCTCTCAATTTGGGATGGGTATCATTCGAAAGCTCTTGATGAGCTGAGCAAAGTTTCTAATGGAGCCAAATGACGAAGCGCCAAAGCCAAAGCGAAATTACCCCACTTCTCGGAATTCAAGAAAAGCTTCCAAGCTAGTGAAATCCGAAATTTGTGAATTCCAGGAATTTGGTGCAGTTTTGGACATAAATTCTATTACAAGATTTGTTCAGCTCATCAAGAGCTTTCGAATGATGTCCATCTTGTGGGTATTGCAGGAAGTTTTTAACATCCGGTAATTTTGAAAACGCGGAATTCCGAAAACAGGGTGCACTTCTATGAATAGCTTCTAAGTGAAAAAATGTGTAGCGGGACCAGCCTCTATTCGACTGTCAAAACCAAATTTTGATTGCGATAAAATTGGGCGAATAACTAAAAATTTTAAATTAAATTGTAAATTTAAATTTTAAATTTAAAATTTTAAATTAAATTTTAAAGTAATTCGGAATTTCGGGTTTTTCCAGATTATCGACATCTCGGGATCCTTAGGATTCTAAAAATATATATACATTATATAGGCTACCTTCAAATGATAACTCAGGACAGTCGCTCACATTCCAACATTTTTTGGTCAGACTTTAGTTTGCAACTCAATGGAACCATATGAAATTCAACTGCTTATTCTGAATTAGCAAATTACTTTAACGCAGTTACAAGGATACTATTTTATGAGGAACTAAAGCTTCTGATGCTCAGCTACTAACTGAATTTTAAACTACTGCGACCCAGCTTTTTTATGAGAACTAATTGAACCCTAGTACGAAACTTCTGACGCATAATCTGCAAAGGCTATGACTTGCTCGTTTTGTTAAAGTGTAATATGTAATATAAAAACCTAAATTAAATTCAAAATGACAGAAAATTCAGTTGATTATGGATTGTGATTTTTTGTTGAAGTACCAGATGTCTTGGTTGTGATTGATGTACCAGCAAGATCTTGAATCTGTAAAATGAAACGTCTAAGCAGTTGTATAAAAATATTGGTCATGATTAATACCAGAGTTGCCAGTCGGTTCGAAACACTCAGAAACTCAAAATAGGGACATAGGTTCTAGTTTGGTTAACAAATAAGGTTAGAAGTGACGCTATAACTTCACTCACGTTGCTTAAAAATGAATAGAACATCAGCAGAATGCAGCTAAATAAGGATAAATCAAACTATCGAACTAATAAGGCCGCAGCAACAGGCCCGTTTATCTTTTTTTGTTAAGTAACGGAAGAGTCGTTACTCTTCCCAGGCCTTGAGCAAGATTTCCTATTGTCAAAGGTATCCCGAAATTTCTACCAAAATAAGCTAAAAATTATTGAAGAAAGAAATTGTAAAGAAAAGTATCTGAAATACGTTTCGCACAGTTAATAAGCGTACATATTGGAAGATGGGTCACTAAAACGTGATTATTTGTTAGCTAGAGGCATAGAACAACGATAATTGAGGTTATGTGTTAGCTGGTCTAATTTGTGGTAATTAGGTAATAATTAGTTAATTTTTGTGACTTTGAGTGAAAATATAACTATGGTTCATCTGAAAGGCAATTCTTTCCTCATGCCAAAACTCCAAACCTGGTCTTCTAACTCTCAATATTAAGAAAGTTATGGGCTAAAAGTTTTGTTAAGTTATTTCATAATACTATCCCTTTCAAAGGTACGAAGCTAGGTTGGCCTCCTTTGACCTTTATGTTAAGTCGTAATAGTCACGTCTTGTTACGCCCATTCAGCTTTTCATTCACTAGGCTGGGCTTCTGTTGGCCTTCTTCCAATAAAAAATTGCCTCGCAGAGAAAGGAGTTAGTATACACCTTTGGGTGCACTAATAGGTTCGGAGAGGGCTTTATTTCGTATTACTTAGTTTTTCAATTCGTGAAAATGAATTTTTAGTCAGGAAATTTCACCTTTGGTTACCTTAACGTGTTAACCAAAAATTCTCTAAAGTTCCTCAAATTTCAGCCTGGGAAATTCATCAATAAATGGGTCAGTTGGGGGGCAATATTTTGTTTTTCCCATTAATCTCGCCCCCAACGGACCAGCCGCTCGGGCAGCCCGAGTGGGGCGCATGCTTTAAGATAGGAAGCTTTCAGAAGCTTCCAGAAACTTCTGGAAGCTTTACCTCAAATCAAGGAATTCCGAGAAAGGTCAGGATGTCAGTGAGCTGTCCGTGACCTGTCAGCTCACTGGCAAATTCAAAATTTTAGTCAGTGTTTGCATCAGATCCGGCCGAGAGCGGTCGGTTTTCTCCCCCCCCCCCCCAGTGCGTTTCTCTGGTGTGCCAGCGTTTTGGCCGGGAATAAAAGCGCACTTTTCCCCTTTAGGAGGCGAGTTAGGGTCCTCCTCTGACCCACGCAGGTCAGGGAAGATGATCTTAGTGAACACAGCACACACCACACGCTGAGGGCCACATAAGCGTACTACACATAAGCGGCCAGAATTACACAATTAGGAACGCATTTTTTGGATTTTCAGGAGCCCCTTTTGGCCCAAATTTAACTTTTTTCTTCGGCCTTCGGGCCATAATTTTAATTAGTAGACTTTAACCAAAACCTTAACTTTAACTTGGCATTAATTTTAGTAAGGGCCTTAATAAGCCCAACTTTTTCTCTTTTAATCCATTTTTGGAGTCGAGTGGGGACCCTCCACTGAGTAAAAGTTAGGAGGTCCCATGTTTACGACCTCATACCTGGATTGAGTTAATTCAAGGAATAACTCTCCCCACAGCCGGCAATTTGGAATTTCCGGCCATAGTTGTCAAAAAGGCGCTTTGAAATTAAAGATTCATGTTTAATTATAATAGCTTTTACTTTTAGCTTTAGGTCGGTTTATTATATTATTAGGATCTAAAAACTAGAATTGTTTGAAACATTAATTATTAAGTTATTTTGAGGGGAGTAGCGGACTGCCTCGTAGTTAATTTAATTAAATAGAAGCTGTCCTTAGCAGCAGCAGGTTAACTAGAAACCAGCAGGTTAACTTTAATTTTTAATTAATTAGTTAATTCAAACAAAGAAGCCGTTAATTAGTGAAACATTAAGTTAATAACTAATGGTTATTAATTCTTAGTTTAGCATTACGTAAGCTTTATTAATTTGCAAAAGTAAGTAGGTTGGCAGTAATCAGTTCAATTATAATAAGTGATTAACACTTGACCATCTTCCAATATCATAACCTAGCCCAAAATACCAGGTTTCTAACATCTTCGGCATATATAATCAGTTTGTTTATTTATCATAATCATAATCATAGGTTTATTTCCCGTGGTAAAGCAATGAAATTCTGCCTAAATCAGGACAAAATCGGAAGCTTTGTCCAGTTATCATGGTTGCTCAGAAGGCTGCGCAAGGGTCAGCTAAATTCAGTAGATTTTAACCCAAAAATGGCCAAGAAGGCTCATTTTGTGAAAGAAAACAGCCAGAAACAACCGATTTCGAAAAAAGGGCAATGAATCTAAAAATGGTTAATTTTTGTACGTTTCCAAGTCATTTAGTCAACTCGCAAGTCCAAAATAGACCCACAATACGCATTTTGGGCTTGGAAAGCTAAAGAACGAGTAATGGTTGCTGGCTTCGATGCCCGCACCATAATTTTGTACTAATGGGTTTTAACCCATTTGCTTCAGGTGCGCGGATCGTCACCAGTTCGGAATCGAAGCGGTGACCTAGTCAGAATTGGATCAGTCCCTGGAAGTGCTCAGTCAAGGAACTTTTGGTCAGATCTGTGTTTTTGTTGATCTTTGGATCCGGAAGTGATCCCAGATTATGGTCTTATCAGTCAGACATTTGTGAAGCTTAATCACTGTAAGTACTTTGCGCGCTTAGAGCATAACTAAGGTCGAGATCAGAGACGCATTCCGCCGGCGCTTGACATCAACTTGGGTGAAGTGAAAACTGATCGTTACCTTTAAAATAAAAATCGCTATCTATTCTAACTGAAAATGTGCAATCTTAACCGGTTCACCTTCATGGCCTCAGGAGCTCAATCCCCTCTGTCTCTGGCTTGAGTTTATATATCAGCCAGAGCCGAAGAACCTAGAAGAACTGATACCCGAAATTATTTAACTCTGTAATCTAATTTTTATTAATTCGGAATAAGTAAGACAGAACCAGGAACCACCCCAACTTTCCGTCTATCCTCAAAAAGCTGTTCCGTATAGCTACCCTGTCTCGTGTGTTGGGGCGAGACGTGGTGATCAACATCCGGGGGCTTACCTACAGGCCGACCCTAGGTTTATTTCAGACACTATTTGCTGTTTTGTAGTCTGCTTTATTAGTAGTTTGTTACTCCGTTTGCAAAGACGGACAAAGAGTCGCACGACACAAGCATATAGGTGCAACGAGAAAGCATTTAGGCATTACTTAACAGAGGGTTGGAGAGAGAGAGTGTAATTAGTTAATAGAGACCAAGTTTGAAAGAGAAGAAAAAGAAGTACCGCTGAACCAAGAGTCCATGATTTTCTTCAATACATTCTGGGATCTAGGATCTTCTTAATAATGGTGCAATTATGCACATTTGGCTGAACCTTGTCCTTAAAATATATATAAATTGGGTAATTATTGATATTTATTGATTATTACTATTACTAAATTAGGATATTATTGATAATAATAAACTAAAACGGTAACTGGCAACTCTGGTACAGTAGTTAAGCTATGTACTGAATTGTATCTGCATCTGAACTGCACAACTCATAATATCTTTAGTAATAATTCTTGTTTTGTCTGATTATCATTATCTTGAAGTATACTGACCATATTTGTATCAATTATAATAAATCCTTGACGCGTCAGGTTTCGAGTCTTAGTGTTGTGTAAAGGCGCTATTGTCTTTTAAAGTCAGGCGCGATTGCCATTCAAGAATTCATCACAAGGATTGGATCAGGACCGATTAAAGTAAGTTCTGATCAGGATTTGGAAGATTCATCATCAATCCGGCGATCAAGTCAAAGCAAGCGCTGATCCCTCTTGTTGATCCGCTGGAATCCAGTGCTGCAAAGGAACTCACAAGGAAGACCCCGTCAAAGGTTGGCAACAGGGAATTCCTGATTTTGGACAAATCACCTTTCAGGAATCCCGTGTCTGAGTCTGCTTCGATAAGTGGACGCGCTAACCTTCCGCGTGATTGAGTTTATAGTAGATTGAGATTCAGATCTCACTAACTTCATTCCAAATATCTATAGACTTAGAACATTAGCAATCCCTTTACACATATTTGAATTAATGCTTGTTTTTATAGCGCAATATCAAGAGTACATAATACATAAGAGTGTAACAGCTGGCATACTCTATTCACACATTCTTTGCGTGCATTCACGGTTGACCCCCCGCAAATTCGACCCCAGTGACCGCTCCCGCAAATTCGACCCCAGTGACCGCTCTCGCAAATTGGTATCCAGTCGAAACGGGGATACGGCGTACGACCACGCGCTCTATGCTTGTGTGCTAAAGCTCGAAAACACAAGCACTATTTTGAGCTTTAGAACACAGGGCGGCCAAATTTTTTTGAAGTGAAGAGTTCAATTTGCGGAGGGTGTCGGCCGTTAGCGCACAGAGGATGTGTCACGCTTATAATACATAACAGCTTACTGTATGTACTCTTATCACTACAAAGTATGTACCCTTGGTAATGTGTAACAAAGCGGCTGAAATCTGAGTGGGAAGACAGGGGTCCTAATTTGTTGCTGCACAGAGGCAGACGTCGAGAAGATGAAATCTACTCTTAGGTCTAAGGATCAAGCTAGCCTAGTGTGGGTCTAACCTAATCCAGACGGTCCGCCTGTAGGGTACTTGAGTTCACTAGTGCCTTAAGGCCAGTACTTATCAAGGGAACAGTTGCGATGCTTAACTGCCACCCACGGATCAGTACCAGGGGTCACTGCACAACAGAAGAGAACCTTGAAGTCAGAACAACTGTCACACTCGAACACGCAAGACCAGGGCTCCGTATGAGGGCTTCCTTCGGGCTCGCTATCAACAGTCCAAGCTTCAATCTCAGCACGATTCCACGGCTGAGAACAGTTGCAATAGAAGGTTACCTCCGAATGCTCAGGCTCAACTAGAGAACTACCCTCGTGAACTAGGAAAAGTATGCTAAAGCTGTATTGGTGGTGACACTCAGGACACTGGTGAAAGGGCAGATTCAGTTGGTTTTCAGGCTCGCTTATATCACTAAGACTTCCTTCGTCGTCAGCGTCTGCGTAGACAAACTCAATGGGCTCCAGACTGATCTCTTTACCGGCTATCGTCGACTCAGCGGTTTCCTATCCAATCGAGTATCAACTACAACGACTTAAGCTTCTGAGCCTAATTAATTATTTACTATGTCAAATTACCTTAATATTAAACAGCACGAACACACAAAGACCACGTACACTACAAGTCTATCGCAAGAACTGATACAAGAAGAATCCGTTCACCGCCTAACAACTAAACCCAAATCTATGATCAGTAACAGGTCCCTACTCCGAAGTCTTAGCAGAAGAAGAACTAGAGCTGAAACCTCTTAAAATTTTGGTTAGATTAGTATTTTAGCCTACTGGTTGCCACACGCACGCACACAGACACACTCACCTAAACAGTATCCGCTATTCTCAGACTGCGAATTGATTCGCAGTCACACAATGGTTTGATTTTCGGGGTCGAGGAGGGGGGAAGTTTCCTATATGCTCCCTATATGTACCTGAAAAGTGTGCACAAGTCCACCCATCCCTGGTCACGAATAGTTACCAGCAATACGCACCAGCAGAAAACCAATAACTATTCTATCCTCTGCTAAGAGGACGACCGGTAACTTTAAAGTTTGTTTAAAAAAGTTAAAGAGAGAGAATTTGTGTAGATTTGGCAGAACAGACAAGAGCAGAGCAGATCAAAGAACAGAAACTCCCAGACAAAAAGATAGCAGACATTTTAGGGTAAAACAAATAATTAAAAGTTAATAATTTGGCGAGGATCTTCGGATTCTTCAATAGATCAAGCTTAACATCCAACCCACACTCCAATCCCAGATATGACAGTCCTAAAGTTCTCACTGTGTGTCCCTAAGCCAGAGGATGGCTCTCAGAAAAGAATCTAAAGGCAAGAGTGAAAACTCAGCAAACTGACGGGAACAGGCTGAATTCCAGGCGATCCGGACAGAGCAGCGCGTGGCAAGAACCAAGAAGGAGAGGCCAGGGGAATCCGGGGATTCTCACACTGGAAAGCAGAGCAGGCAGAGACCGGGGGGCAGCTGATGTCCGGGAGCAGTGCAGCAGGCAGACGTCCGGGATCCGGCGAGGCAGCGGAACACGGAGCAGCAGAGACGTCCGGGATCTGGCGAGATCACGGAACAGGCGAAGATCGAGAAGAGCAGAAGAGAAGAGTCAGAGGCCCGAAGGCGGCACTCGCTAGAACTGAATCAAATGGGTTAAAACCTTATCGGTTTTAACCCGGATTCAGCGATATTAACTGGATTTCACAGGACCAGGCAAAAGTTTGGGAATTTCGAGTCAAAAAAATTCAACTAGAGCTTTTGGGCAAAACTAGGGTGGCGAATTCAAGAAAGAAGACTAGCTAGAGTGAAATTCCTCTTTTAGGCAATTTTTGACAAAAATAGAAAAAAAGAACGAAATGTGGTGAAAGTTGGTCTTTTAAATTAGGAAAACAAGTAGAGGGGATTTCCATCAGAAATCCCCCACCAATGACGTATTCCTGAATTTCCTCTTCAGGAAATTCACGGAAATCCAGCTAATATCAACTGATATTAGCACATACATGAAAGCAACGGTGATATATCAAATAATCTAGGGCGGCGAGAGCCCGATTTGAATGTATGATCCTTTCGAGAGAGGGACTCAAGGTCCGATTTGGTGGTTTTAGGCTCGCACTTACATAGGTTATAAATCCTAAAGGAGACTGGGGCCGCTCATCCTAAAGGGAAATTTTAGAAACCGGGATTCTGAAGCCCAAACCCAATTTAGGTAGATCTTCTCCCCAGGTGTACCCCAATCCCAACCTAGGGTCCGAGTGGGAGAAAAGTTTTGAAGGGGGTATCCTAGAAGGGGAGAGGCAGAACCTCTCCCAACAAAACAGCTCATGGGATGTCTGTGATTTTCCCCCCAGCATTTCGGCCACGCGAGAGCGAAAGTAGGCGACCGCTCGTCACCAAACCCAAATCACAGACTGACTGGAAACTGCAATTTTTGGTCCCACGTTAACTTTTGCCTCGTGTCTTTTGCAATCATCTTTCGATGATTGGTTGCTTTCATGCTGGCCTTTCGTCATTGGTTAGTTTTGAATGAAGGACTCCGCCTCCTTTCGAGTGTTTTCCTTGAGTTTGCACCTGAGCAATCCACCACTCAGGTTACATAATTTTTATGGCTTTGGGTCTGTTTTCGAGTGGCCCAAAGTACCTCAACAGCCCTGGCCCTAAACTTTTATTTCGTTTTTGTTTTGAAGTGCCTTTGTCCTGGACTTTATTTCTATGGCCCTGAATATTATCTGCCAACAGACGCGCAGACGAAAGGAGAGCCGATAGAAAAGAAAAGAGGGGATGAAGATTTAGCGCAGTATCAATGCTAATTTGAATACGAACCAGTAACCGTGTGGTTTGAAATATGTATATACTTATATACATAAATTCCTCGATTGCTGCTGAGGCAGATCTGTCAAAATTCCCTGAATCTGCAATTGAACCTTCCGTCATGGTATAACACAACCGCTGAATTACAGAAATGAGGTGCATTGTACAAGTAGGGTGAATGGGATAGTGGGTCACGAAATTAGCATCTAAGGTTAAGTAGAAAATTCAGAGTCTTTCGGCCCTAATCCCTTAGACTCTGACTAGATTGTGACAATTAGGATGGCAGAATTAACATTTAGGGTGAGTAGCTATACTAAAATTAATTAACGGGTCTTATAGCCAGAGTGGGATAGGACCGGAACGAGTCATCATCAGAGGGATCCAGTAAATGAGAATCATATGATCACACTTCTCACTATTTGCGATATTTACTGGTCGGGCCAGCCTCAGTGAGACCTGATTCATTCCGTTCTAAACCACTAAGAAAAAGGTATGAATCTAATTTTCCACGTTTTTAACTCTGCTTATGTTAAAGATGTTAGTACAGTGCCATGGTGCGAACATAAAGTTTGAGTTAACATCTTAATTAGTAGTAGTAGAGGTGAAGCCGACAAGCGGAATTACAACAGCCGACAAGCGGAATTACAACAGCCGACAAGCGGAATTACAACACCCGAAAAGCGGGATTACAAGAAAATTACAAGAGTGTTTAATGTTTAGTAGATCATTCTTTTTATTTTGTTCCATTTTTCCTTTTCACTTTCAAAGAAGAATTATGAAGTTAGGGAGAGTGTACAGGAGAACGAAATTGAGGGAGTAGCATATTTGTATTAGAGTAGGCCAGCGTCGCTGGATTTACAAGAGCCGGCAAGCCGGAATTACAATGCCGGCAAAGCCGGATTACAAGGGTGTTTAGGTGTCCTGGATCTACAAAAGTATACTTTTAACGTTGTTCCATTTGTCTTTGTCGTTTTCATGGTTTAAGGTGTATTTTTGGTTTATCTTAGGTTTTTTGTAAATAGCATTAAAAATAGACTGTTTAATAAATTTGTTAGTATATCCTCTTTGTTTTAACATAATACTTAGAGATCTCGTGCAATGTTTAAAGTCTTCATATCTGTCGCAGATATTACCATATCTGAGTATTTGGTTTTTAATTGTGTTTTTAATGATACTGCCGGAGATATTAGACGTCGATGTAGGAAATTTAAAAGTCACAAAGGGGAAATCGTTTCTTTTATCATATAATTTCGTAGTAAATTTTCCGTTTATAATTTTAATGTTAAGGTCGAGTACATTTGCTTCTTGATCATTAGTATTTACTTTGTTCAGTTGTAATTCATCAGGGTACATCTTACAGATGATTTCGTAGAATTTCCCTTCATCGTTAAGGAGTGTTGTGTCATCGATCAATCTGTAAGAATATTTAAGATACTCTATACCAATCCCTTTGTTCTTAGTGATGTATGTATATTCCATGTTATGTAAAACTAAGTTTGCTATAGATGGAGCAGCGTTACTACCCATAGGTATTCCTATGGTTTGCCTAAAGGTATAGTTTCCGCAGCTGAAATATAGGTTATCCAAGAGGAATTTTATATGTTGACATAGTAAATTTGATGTAATAATGTCTTTCGTATTTTTAGTGGTTCCCCATCTAACTCGTAGCTTGTTTTTATGCATAGGGTGCATCATAGTTTTATGTATTAGGTTTTCTAAGTTACTGCATATCGTAGAATGGTGAAGGTTTGTATACAAAGTAGTGAAGTCATATGTGTTTATCGTTTTTGCAGCTGATTTTTCATTGATTTTTGATGTAGTAGTTAGGATAGGCTGGCTGCTACCTATTACCCAATAAGGATTTATTTTTAAAAAAGTTTTTGCCATTTTTCCATAACGGAATCTCGAAGTTGATATTAGTTTTAGTGCATTGTCAATAATGATAGATAGCGGTTTCGTAAGTGCATGTTTGCTAGCAATAATAGTCCTAAACTTTATTGGGGTTTTGTGAAATTTGGGAATTAGGTATATGTGCGGTAGTTGTGTATATCTCCTAGTTGTATATTATTTGATTTGTAGTAATTGGTAATTTTATCTGTAATTTCTGGGAGTGTATTGGATGTAGTGATATACGTGTCTGATTTGTCTTTTAGTAGTCCTAATTCATTGAGGGTTTGGTGTATGTAAAATTGTTTACATATAATAGCTATGTTTTGATTTGCTTTATCTACGGGAGTCAGAACATAATCATTGTGTATTCTAGTTAGTAATTGTTTTAGTCCATGAGTTTCAATGGTATTTGTATTGAAGTGTTTAAGGTTTTTGTTTAAGGCTTCTTTTACAGAGTTTATAATGGCGTCTGCCCAATGTGTTAGTTTGTATTTATCGATTTTATATTTAGTATGTATTTTGTTTATATATTGTTGTAGGCCTAGTGTAATATCATCAATAATTTTTAGTAGGTAGGTTTTTGTGGTAGTCTATATTTCGGTCCATTAATAAGTATATTTTCAAGTTTATTACAGTTTAGTACAGTTAAATCCCCAGTGATTATATGTTTGTGGAAGTTGTCAGATGAGGGGTTATTTGAACAATTACATTGGTAACCGTTGTTTTTAAAATTTGTAATCCATTCATCTATGTCCAAGTCTTTAATAGTTTGTTTATAGTTATAGATTTGTGTGGCAATTGGTTGGTTGTATTTGTAGAAGATTCTTGGTTTATGTATATCATTATTATATTTGGGAACCGGCATCAAGTGCACGTGTTCATTAAATATTCTATTTAAGTTTATACTGTCGATAATTTTATGTTTAAAGTTAAAAGTTATGTTTTCTTTGTTTTGTTTTTTGACTGTGTTATTACCTTTTATCATATTTAGTTTACCTTCAGATAAGTCCTTCACCAGGTCATATTTAGGATTATTTTTATTAAGATTATTTATAGCAACTAGTGTTTTTAATTGTTTTTTATTTAGTTTGTGTATTGTATTGTAAATGTATTTGTGTGTAGTACCGTCTTGATAGAATTTCTGATATTCTTGTTCCTTTATGGTATTGTTTTTAAAAATACGTTTTGTTTTTGTTCGTGTATTACTGTTACTTTGTATTATGTTTTCGTAAATATGTAGGTTTTCTAGAACAGTTAAATTGTAGTCTTCTTTTTTTAAAAGTTCGTTGAGACCATAAGGGGTTTTTGTTTTTAACCGTTTTATCCAGTAAGCTTCTCTATCCCTCCTGTTATTTTTATCTTGTTGTGAGTCATTAGTTGTTTTAATTGTTTCTATTATTTGAACTGTAAAGTTTTTACAGGAGCCAATGTTGAAATGTGCTGCAAGATTTTTACAATTTGCTTTTATAGGATTTTTGATACTGTTCCTGTGTTCGCCAATTCTAATTTTTAGTTTTCTTCCTGTTTCACCCACATACTGTAAGCCACATTCCGTGCAAGTAATTAAGTAGATCACATTAGTAGTGTTACAGTCTATTTGTTTGTTATCACTATTAATTATAGAATGTACTTGTGAATTATAGTATCCTTTAAATTCTGAACCTTCTTTGTATACGGTACAGCAGTTGCATCTTTTAGCTTTACATCTAAGTCCTGTAGTTTCGGGTTGGGTTTCATTTTGGTTGTGATCTTCTATATCTGCCTTAAGGTGTTTGAAGCTTTTACCTACAGCCCTGTCATCAGTCGTTTCCGAGGTCATATCCATAAGAGTCCCTGTTGGGCATGTATTCTCCGGCCCTGATACGGAGCCCGTGCCGGCATTTATTGTATGTGGACTATTCATAATAATAAGTAAAGAATAAGAAAACAGGATCATGCGTTCAAGTCCATTCCATAGTCATAATCGTATTGAGAGCTGAGGCACGTAAAAAGTGTAATAGGGTTTAAACCTTAGACACCTATATATTTTAATATTTACAGGCGCAAGCGAAAGGTGACGAACCAAAGTCGAGCGTGTGCCCACGCGCAACCCTAGCCCTCAGGGAAGAGCACGCTCAAGTGCCACTAAGGGAGTGGGTTGAACACAAAAGAAAAGAGGGGATGAAGATTTAGCGCAGTATCAATGCTAATTTGAATACGAACCAGTAACCGTGTGGTTTGAAATATGTATATACTTATATACATAAATTCCTCGATTGCTGCTGAGGCAGATCTGTCAAAATTCCCTGAATCTGCAATTGAACCTTCCGTCATGGTATAACACAACCGCTGAATTACAGAAATGAGGTGCATTGTACAAGTAGGGTGAATGGGATAGTGGGTCACGAAATTAGCATCTAAGGTTAAGTAGAAAATTCAGAGTCTTTCGGCCCTAATCCCTTAGACTCTGACTAGATTGTGACAATTAGGATGGCAGAATTAACATTTAGGGTGAGTAGCTATACTAAAATTAATTAACGGGTCTTATAGCCAGAGTGGGATAGGACCGGAACGAGTCATCATCAGAGGGATCCAGTAAATGAGAATCATATGATCACACTTCTCACTATTTGCGATATTTACTGGTCGGGCCAGCCTCAGTGAGACCTGATTCATTCCGTTCTAAACCACTAAGAAAAAGGTATGAATCTAATTTTCCACGTTTTTAACTCTGCTTATGTTAAAGATGTTAGTATAGTGCCATGGTGCGAACATAAAGTTTGAGTTAACATCTTAATTAGTAGTAGTAGAGGTGAAGCCGACAAGCGGAATTACAACAGCCGACAAGCGGAATTACAACAGCCGACAAGCGGAATTACAACACCCGAAAAGCGGGATTACAAGAAAATTACAAGAGTGTTTAATGTTTAGTAGATCATTCTTTTTATTTTGTTCCATTTTTCCTTTTCACTTTCCAAGTCACCAAACGTCACCAAACCCAAATCACAGACTGACTGGAAACTGCAATTTTTGGTCCCACGTTAACTTTTGCCTCGTGTCTTTTGCAATCATCTTTCGATGATTGGTTGCTTTCATGCTGGCCTTTCGTCATTGGTTAGTTTTGAATGAAGGACTCCGCCTCCTTTCGAGTGTTTTCCTTGAGTTTGCACCTGAGCAATCCACCACTCAGGTTACATAATTTTTATGGCTTTGGGTCTGTTTTCGAGTGGCCCAAAGCACCTCAACAGCCCTGGCCCTAAACTTTTATTTCGTTTTTGTTTTGAAGTGCCTTTGTCCTGGACTTTATTTCTATGGCCCTGAATATTATCTGCCAACAGACGCGCAGACGAAAGGAGAGCCGATAGAAACAAGAAACGAGGAAGAAGAGATCGTAATAACAGGCAGGGGGCCTGGAAGCACAAGACGAAATAAGCAGTACCTAGGCTAAATGAAACTTATATCTAGTCGAAAACTTAGCTAGAGACCTGATATTACATATGCGTTACGATTACTTGTTAATTTCTTTCTTTCTTCCTTTCAGGGGTGACTTGTGCCTTAATTTCAGAGGGGTTTCCCTCTGTCTGACTTGTGCGTATGATGTCATTTCTAGGGACGTGAAAAGATAGCGCTGAACCTCACACATACGTAGACTTAATGCTAGACACTCAGGCTGGCCTTCGCTGGCCTTCACTCACACACACGCACAGCTCAGTCAACTCAATAGTAGGGACCCGTAGATGAACCCCATACAGTTGATGATGCAGAATAAAAGGGGTTAAAATGGACTGACCTGAGCTCAACTTAAAGCGGTGAACGAATTCAAGTTTTGGACAATTATCAACTGATATTAAAATTACAATTTTCAAAATTAAACCCACAAGCAAGACAAATTCTATACACTAATCCTCGCTACTGAACATGAAATTTTGTGCTCCTTTTCGATTTCAATTGCAAAAGAACGGTAAAACTGCACAATAACAATTACAAATTCCCTTATACAATACAAAGTTAAATTAATTTACAATTCGTACGTAAGCAAGAATACAGATATTAATTACACAGTGAACAAGCATGAACTTAGCTAAGTACGGAATGAAAGCTAATTCACAAATCAACAGATTGCTGTGTGATTTTCTTTGTTTTAATTTCAGAGTATAATGTTGCTTGAACGATCAGTGGAAACCTTGGGGAGCTAGAGATCTGTTGTTTAATTTGCTTGAAAGGGTGGAGCTACCGTCCACATTAGTTGAGGCGGACCCAGCCAGCAACAACTATTCTTAATTTTTAGCACGAAACAGTCCTTTGAACAGTCTCTAGCCCTTTTCCCTCAGTGCAACTTTTGATTGAAAGGCTTAAAGGGTTAACCTCAACCGTTTTCCGATAGCTGGCCACATTACGAATCCAAACTTTCTAAACAAACCCAGTTCGCTGAAAATAACTGACGTGACTCCACCTTATGTGCAACCTATTCGTGATAGGTTTTATCAACCAATTAAATGAGAAACCTCCCTATTTTAGATAGTGTCGATCCTGCTTCTTAGGGGCCAATCAGCCAAACTTTGGAAGCTCTTTTTAGAAGGCAATTCAAAATTCCTTATTTTTTTTCATTTTCTTTACAAATGTCTACAGACGTAGGTCATAATCATTTTTACATATATTTGAATTAACATTAGTCTTTTAATCATTTTGAATATTTGAATATTTATAAGGAACATACATTGTGATTTGTGACAGAAATAAAAATCAATGTTACTTCAAAAATAGCTTAAGCGAAAAATGGGGTTTATCTGCTAAAGATAGCAATGTTTAACGACTGCTGTTGCTGTTAACCCACCTTTGTCAGCTACTCATATCAAAGTAAAAACTTTTAGGGTGGGCAACAACAGCATATCTCACATACACACTTTTGGGCAGGAATCCAAAATACTAATTTTGGTACTAACAAGCAAGATTTTGTGCAAGGTTCCGTTTTCGATTGTGAGACACTTCGCCACACTATTCTTCTCTCTGGGTACTTGACCTTAGTCTTAAACACTAGAAAGAGTTAGTCCAGGTGTATTTAAAAGGAGGGGCAAATTATAGAAAATGACAGTAATAATTATGTTTACGTTTAAATATATGTTATAATTTAATTTGTTGGATAAGTTTAAGCGTGCTAACTGCTGAAAATGTAAATAATGCTTAACTTTTTAAAATTTTAATTTAACGTAAGTACAAAGTTTTATTGCTTCAGAGTTGTCACAGTACTTACAGACAAACTAAATTTTTTCAAATTAAATACAATATTTTTGATTAATACACCAAGTTTAACAGTTCATTTCCATTGAAGCTTTTGAAAATACAAAAAGTAATTGACTTTAGTAAAATGATCGCCTCACATAATAGTTTAGTCGTGCTCCCCCTTATTTCTTTAATGTGTAACAATTGCGCGTAAACTGAATTCCTTCTTGTATTTTCAAAAGGAGCAATTAAAGTGTGGCGAAGTGCCTCACTACCTCCGTTTCCGCTGGACGGACATTTAAGTAACTGTAAACCTGCTGCGCAGCTAATTATTTTATAAAAGAGCTCTTACTTGCTTACTACAGAAAATATATTTGCAAAACATGTTTGAAAATTTTTTATGAAGCTTGAAGATGGCAAGGGATAGAAACTGGGTAGTTGAGGTTGCTGTGCACCGGCCTTGTCTAGACCGGACGGCCCAGGTCCAGAGTTGGCCGGCCGGACGGTGACAGTTTCTGCGGCTTATCGCCTTAAACTTGCTACAATCTGCCTTGAAAACTTGAAAACTGTCAAGTATCTTATATTTTACTTGTATTATTTAGATAGCCGGCGAAAGTGGAACCGGCAGGCCTGGCCGGCATCGCGAGATGGGCCAGCCGGGGCCGGCCCACGAAAAATTGGGCCGGTGAACAACACTAGTTGAGGATGTTTCATGGGCTGTCAGAGTGTTACTATTTCTGACGGGGCCGCAGGGTCGTGGATCACAATTTTTTAAAAATATATTCTATATCAGTGGTGGCGCGGCCGTCTAGTATGTTTTTACTGAGACCATCTAAAGAGCTGGGACTGCTACCAATCGATAGGAAATTAATTGTGTAAAGTTCTCGTCGTATACAGTTCTCGTTTTGTAAAGTTCAAAATAGCTGCATATTATAACTTGAAAATTTGACTTCGTTTCCCAAATCCAATTCTATGGCTGTCCTACGTTTTTGTGAACATTACTATTTGGAATTCTACTTTATTTCCCAAATTCTGTGGCTGCCCTAAATGTGCAACTTTAATAATTCCACTCTTTCCTTTTACAGGGACACTCTGCCATTACAATGTGAAATGACAGTCTACTATTGAGAGTTCGACTACATGCATTGAATGCCACAAACTGTGGTGTGTTTACGGTAGCACTTTACGTTTCCAAGAGATTAAGGTTTACAGTTCACAAAGGTTCAAAATTTTGATTTTCACGCTCTCACGAATGTTCATTAATGTCTAGGTTTACTCTTTCCAAATAGAGTTCACATTTGCAAGTACTTCACAGTTTATTTGAGAGTTCCTGAAATGGGCAGTACGACGGTTTTCCCGGATTGTACAGGACTACACCGCTGCTAGGGGCCAGATAGACTTAGAATGTTTAGACTTTTCAGGCTTTTAGGTATACACAAGCCAACACAACTCATTACCACTAATCTACACCAACACTAATCTAGCCAACTCGGAGCTTAGGTTAAGTCGTGACATGACCTTAAAGCTGCAAACTTTAAACCTAAGTTTTCAGTCTTTCATCGTAATTACCTTTGTTATGACTACTATGCTTGTGATGCAACACAGCTGGAGTTTAATTTAATTTCAACTTTATACTAGCTTGTCTCATTAGTAATAAACTCGCACTTTATTATATATTGTTTCTTATGTTATTATGTATGATTTATGGTTTATTGGGTTAAAACCCGCTTGGGTTTTAACCCATTTGATTCATGGTGAAACTATTGGAACTGTGGACCGCTTTAGTTGCTGTGTGTCTTTATTACCTTATGCATATTTAATCAATTATTAAACTATTGGTGTTGGATCTTCGGTGTTCACTGAATCTACAATTACCCACGTGACAATTGCTCTACATTTAATGCAGTGCTCTTACAGGGCTTGAAGTTAAACCAGAACATTAAACCAACATGTTCCCCTGCCGCTTCGTTTTCATGGAGTTTCAAATGGAAAGCGTTGAAATGGGCTACCAGTGGTTCCGTTGTTTCCTGTTTGAGGATAGCGAGAAAGCGGATTATGTTTTATCTTTAGCCGGAGAGACACATGGGTATGCCTGTAAAAGTGCCGGCAGAACCTCCTCGCTTTCCAGTTTTCGAAACGATTGGTGGGAGGAGATAAAATATTTTCTGATGGAAGCCCTCCTTTTTTCAAAATTTTCGCAAAACGAAAATTTGTTGGTTGACTTGTTGCGTACGGGCTTTTCTGTTTTGGCTGAGAAGGGTCATGATTCCACAGAGTGGGCTGCAGGCCTTAGCTCTCTGTATGAGTGGGCAATCACGTTTCCCCGCCCCCCCCCTGGCCTGGTCGAAATTTGTTGGGCACTGCCCTAATGGAAGTCCGCCTGCAGCACAGGCTTCAGTTTCTGAATCTGCGTATTTTGTTTGTCTTTGTTTGTTTGATTCTATCGGTGCGCATGTGTCTCTGCCCGACACCTTTGTAAAAATTTCTCTTCGGGGAGCCAGAATACAGCACTTGCTGAAAGTGGCCCGTGGTTGTTGCTGGCCAGTCTACTCCATTGTCGTCATTCTGGGCGGTACCAATAACATTCCCCAGCGCCATAAGGTAAAGGATGACAAGGATCCAATTTATGGCCCCGATGGTGCCTTGCGTCCTCGGAGCACCAAGCAGGTGCTTCGCCATTTTGAAACCGGCCTGCGTCACTTGGCCAACGAAAATCCCCGTAAGCAAATTTTTGTTTGTGAAATTTTGCCCCGACACTGCGATATCCCGTTAACTGGCCTCGCTGTGAGCGCAATTCAAGCAGTGGTACCAAATATTTATCATCAGCTAAACGCGCTCATTCACCGAAATTCGTGGAGCAATGACTTTATGCTTCCATTATTTGATCAGTTCCTGTCCCCTGAACTTTTCTCAAAACGCAATGGTTTGCCAGACCTACATTTAAATTCTTCTGGTAGCGCTATTTTGAGCCAACAGCTTCAGCACTTTTGTCAGTCCTGAACGACAATCCGGTCGGTTTACACAGAACTTCATCAGATCTCTACGACAACTTTTTGCAACCTGATTTCGTCGGATATTTGTATAATCTTACCAATTTGTACCTGAATGACACCGGTAGTTCGTTATTAGGCCGGAATCTTACCGATTATGCAAATTCTGCTTGAATTTTCGACATATAGGTCGAGCTGTCTTTTGATACCTTTACCCTTTTGAACTTTTTCCACATTATCTTTATGCGCATTTACTGCAATTGTAACTACTTGTTATTGTCATCTGTTTGTCTTTATTCTAATTATCTAGTATTAGTTATGGTACATTGTATTGAATTGTTCTCTTTTTCTGTTAATTGCTCTCGTTTTCTGTAACTCTTCGACACACTGGTCGATTTCTCTTCTGTTGACCTGTTTTCATCTTCTTGGTCTAACACTTCTTTTTCATCTTGTTGTTATATTGTTGTTCTGTTCTGGCATTGGTTTAGTGGTTGTAGTTACGGTGATGTTTTCGTCAATTTCTGTTTAGCTTTTTGGTACCTACCTCATTACTGCTCCTATGTTGCTGTTCTGTATTTGCCCGTAGTCATTCTCTTTGCTTCCGTGTGGGAACCACACTCAAAACCTTGGGGCGTTTCTTGTGACGTTCTCCTCGTGTAAAGTTCTCGTTTTGTAAAGTTTAAAATAGCTGCATAATCTAACTTTAAAATTTGACTTCGTTTCCAAAAATTCAATTCTATGGCTGTCCTACATTTTTGTGAATATTACTATTTGGAATTCGACTTTATTTCCCAAATTCTGTGGCTGCCCTAAATGTGCAACTTTAATAATTCCACTCTTTCCTTTTACAGGGACACTCTGCCATTACAATGTGAAATGACAGTCTACTATTGAGAATTCGACTACATGCTTGAATGCCACAAACTGTGGTGTGTTTACGGTAGCACTTTACGTTTCCAAGTGATTAAGGTTTACAGTTCACAAAGGTTCAAAATTTTGATTTTCACGCTCTCACGAATGTTCATTAATGTCTAGGTTTACTCTTTCCAAATAGAGTTCACATTTGCAAGTACTTCACAGTTTATTTGAGAGTTCCTGAAATGGGCAGTACGACGGTTTTCCCGGATTGTACAGGACTACACCGCTGCTAGGGGCCAGATAGACTTAGAATGTTTAGACTTTTCAGGCTTTTAGGTATACACAAGCCAACACAACTCATTACCACTAATCTACACGAACACTAATCTAGCCAACTCGGAGCTTAGGTTAAGTCGTGACATGACCTTAAAGCTGCAAGCTGCAAACTTTAAACCTAAGTTTTCAGTCTTTCATTGTAATTACCTTTGCTATGACTACTATGCTTGTGATGCAACACAGCTGGAGTTTAATTTAATTTCAACTTTATACTAGCTTGTCTCATTAGTAATAAACTCGCACTTTATTTTATATTGTTTCTTATGTTATTATGTATGATTTATGGTTTTTTCGGTTAAAACCCGCTTGGGTTTTAACCCATTTGGTTCAGGGTGAAACTATTGGAACTGTGGTTGCTGTGTGTGGTTATTACCTTATGCATATTTAATCAATTATTAAACTATTGGTGTTGGATCTTCGGTGTTCACTGAGTCTACAGTTACCCACGTGACAATTGCTCTACATTTAATGCAGCGCTCGTACAGGGCTTAAAGTCATCAAAATTTTCATAGCCGGCGAAATGTTATAGAAACTAAATTTTTTCAAGCAGGTGTCGAAACATTTTCCCAAAACAGCGTGGACGTGTTGAAGAAAAAAGTAGCAAATGCCCAGATTGTCAACCGGCAACTGGACCCTGTCTCAAAAACTAAGATGCAAAAAATCACCACTTGTGCCAAATGGCAGCCGAGGGCATAAAAGGGCTAAAACACACACCACCCAACAGAATTAAACTCTACTTACATTTCTGATAGAAGATGGTCAGAATTAATAATAAAACAATATTTAAACTGATCAGACGGTCCATTTCTTCAAACGTTGATTTTCTGGAACGCAGAGTGCAAGCCTACTAACTCTAGTGATTTATAGATTCTTTCACAATGAAATAGCCGTGAATAATGTATTAATTTACGCAATACTCGAACAACAATCGCCACATTATCAGACCACGGTGCTGTTGAAGAGACGGAACCTTTAAGAACGGTGAATTTTCAACTTTCAACAGAATATGACATTTTGCACAAATTAATATCTCAAGAGCTAAGCACTAGCGATTTACAACTCATTTGCATTGAACCAACCATAAGCCATTTTCCATTCAATACAATGGTAGCTGTAACAATAGGGATAGCTATCATTATTCAGCAAGCTTACGCAGGAACTGCAGATTCAGATTGCCGTATCACGGCTTTCAAGTGATTTTCACAAATGTGTTAGGTTTTCTTCGAAATAACTAGCTGGGGTGATTCATAACTCATAATACGACATTAGAAAGCATAAAATGTCTTGGTTGAATCTGGGAACTGAGTCACTAGAGAAATGTTGAAAGGCAACCTAAGAAAACGAAATTTAATTCTTCCAGCAATCAGGATTTGATTTTTGAACTGACTCAATTCCAGCCATTCTGATTCTGTTTCCATCTGGTTGAGTTCAACCAAAAATCTGGTTGAGTTCAACCCGGGTTGAACCCATTTTTGGGTTCAACCCTAAAATTTCCGGGTTGGCTAAACCCCGCTGCTCAACCCAATGTTATCCAACATTTCTGGGGTTGGGTTAGTTTAACCCGGGTTGAACTGTTTCAACCCCAACTTGAACCCAGTTTTCAACCCAAAAAGAGCCTTAGCGTGAAGAATGCTACTGGTCCGACTATTTGAAGGCATGTAACGAAAGACTGCTATAAACGCAACAAGTTATGTAAGAACAAATTGATCATTATGCAATTCAATCGTTTATCATGTGTTGACATATTTGCAAATAAGACATTCACTGTGGCCACAAAAGTCAAGGAACAAATTTATGAACAAGACTGGGTCAACACTTTACTTCACCTTGATCGGCTCTTGACTTTATTTATATTGTGTTTTAAGTTTGGATTTCTTCATGCCATGTTTTATGGAAATGTTTAAGTTTTTAAAACTAGTCTATTTCTAGTGACGTTCGTCAGCTATGGCCAATTGGTAAAACTAGAACAAAAGGATGGCTCTCCATCCGAAAACAACCCGAAAATCAACCCAAATTTTCAACCCGGATTTAATGATAACATTAGGTTGGAACTTAACTCAGATTTCAACCCCAACCCTGCTATTTCAACCCGGGTTTATTCAACCCTATTTTGATAACATTGGGTTGAAGTTTTCAACCTTAATTTCAACCTGGGTTCAGGTTTCAACCCGGGTTGAGATGCTTGATAACATCGGCCCCAGGGGCCAATGTTATCAAAATCGGGTTGAGTTCAACCCGGGTTGAACCCGTTTTTGGGTTCAACCCTGAAATTTTCGAATTGGCTAAACCCCGCTGCTCAACCCAATGTTATCAAGCATTTTTGGGGTTGGGTTAACTTAACCCGGGTTGAGCTGTTTCAACCCCGATTTGAACCCAGGTTTCAACCCAAAAAAGCCCTTAGCGAGAAGAATGCTGCTGTTTCCACTGCTGCTGAAATTGAAGGCGTGTAACGGAAAATTACTATAAACGCAACCTACATTTGTAGCGATAAATAATTATGCAAAACTCTTTATTTTATCATGCGCTGTTATAGTAGCAAATAAAACACTCATTGCGACCACAAAAATGGCGAAACAAATTTATGAAAAAGACTGGATAAACGGGCTCTTCATTTTATTTCAATCCTGCTTTTTTGTTTTGATTTCTTCATGCCATGATTCATATTGCTCCATGATCCAAATATTGAAAGAGCTTTCTTTAGTTTATTAAACTAAATATTATTCGAATATTAATATTAATTAATATTAATATTATTATTTATTCGTCTATTCCTAGTTCCATTCGTCAGCTATGGCAAATTGATAAAACTAGAACGAAAGGCTGGATATCCTAGCTGAGGAGGGTTGAGATTCTGCGATTTCGACCCGAAATCCAACCCAAATTTTCAACCCAAATTTAATGATAACACTGGATTGGAACTCAACCTAATTCTCAACCCCAACCCCGCTATTCCAACCCGGGTTTATTCAATCCAATTTTGATAACATCGGGTTGACATTTTCAACCCCAAACTCAACCCGGGTTGACGTTTCAACCCGGGTTGAGATGCTTGATAACACTGGCCCCAGGTTTTTATGCAGCCTCTAAAATCATATAAAGCAAGTCGAGTTAGCTAGCCATTCTCAATTCTACTGAATTACCCATTTTTAGCCAACACTAGCAGCATTAAGATACTGCATATCCTGATCAAATAAGATGAATATTACCGAAATTTTTGTCGATGCTCATTCAAATATTTGTGCAGCTGATTTTATTAATCTTTGCTTTAAACGGTATTTAAAGGAGTTCCAATATGCACCATGTTAATTCTAAGAATTCCTTTAACCACTTTTCGCGAAACTCCTAACGATGAAATTGTTTGTTTTGGTAGTTCTTGCAGTGATTGGCCTTTGCCAGGCAACTCCTGGCGATTGTAAGTAATACAGTGTGTTGAACGGTAATAATAAATATAGCAATTCTTTGATTCTTCAATTTCCTACCTAACGTTTTGATTCTTGAAAAACTACAATTTTGTCCTTTCGTGAGTCTATGAGTTGTCTATTTGTCCAGGCCGGCTGGTCGGATACAGGCTGGAGTCCATACTGAACATCAGTTTTATAGTCGCTGTGACAGTTTTTCCTGCCTGTTGCCTCAAACTGACCACCAATTGACTTCATACAGTGGAACATGCTTTTGTTTAGAGTTTAGCTAGCTGGCTAGTAAAGGTTAGCTAACAATAAGACGCACCAGCAGGTCGGCAGCCAGTAAACAAACCAGCAGCCTGCTTGAAGGCTTGTTCGCAAGAAGTTCGGCCGGTGAATGACACTGGCTTAATTCCTAATTTGAGAGGAGTTCATTCCAAGATAATCGAAACCTAAGGGCCTCAGGAATAATTATAACAGTTAGGAATAATTAGAACTATAAGCTAGACTAGAACCAAGTGTCAATAATAAATTTCCGTATATATAGTGCAATTATGCACTCTTGCCAACAGTCTATTCGTTTCAGCGATCTGTGGCGGATCCTGCGGTCCCGGAAAGATCTGTCTGCCTCCATGTGCTGTGGGATCCATGTGCTATAATGGTGAGGATCAGAAGATGGAATGGAAATGTTACGATCCAGCTGATCTCATCGGAGTAAATACCGTCATATAAACCATTAATTAAAGAGAAACAAATTCACTTTCCACCGAAGGTCCGAAATGTCCGACCTCCTAAGGGGCCCAAACCCACGTTGAGTACCAATTAACTTGAATCACTACGTGCATCATTAAGTTCCAGTCAATTTCAGTTCAAGGAAAAAACGTGATGCAATGCATGATAGACCATGACTTCAACACATTGTTTTAGATTAAATAATTATTGTATTTGATAAATATTATTTCAGTGTGACAATATTGTTCCTGTATTAAATAATTACTCTATTGTATTCTGTTTATTCTACGTATATAGCCAATACCTTTTTGCTTTTTTTCGCGCTTTAGAGCCCTCCTGATGCTAGACGCAGACGTTGAAGGCAATATCTGACAGCATGAACGAACCCAATCTAATATTGAACTGTATATAATAATTCGAATTGGTGATGGTTTCAATAAAAGCGCGGTTATGATCTGTTTTTCTTTTCCAAGAGCAATGTTATCAACCCCTTACAAATGGTTTATTGTACGCATATATATGTAATGAAGTGAGTAGAATCTGATTCTCGATTCACTCTTTGCACTCTCAATACACTCTCAGCACGTCTGCTACTAGAACAGACTTAAGCACCGGATCCCCGAAAGGTGGTGTTCCAGAATCAGAGATTCCCTGCGGCCAACCTTGAGCGGGGTTTTCTTTCGTGAGTTTGTTTCTGGCTCTGGAATCAAGAGGATCGCCAAGCGGGGTCAGCACTTGCTCCTGATTGATCAACACTGGATTGAGATGACTTCTGGACTCAGATCCTTGACTGACTCCAGGCTCCTGAGTACAACTTACTTCTATTGATCCTGTCCTTGGCTCTTGAGATCACTGATCAATCGGCAAACGCGCCGTATTCAAAGGCAAACGCGCCTGTAAGAGCTTGTTGTAAGACTCGGTAACTAGCACACAAATTAGTTTAATGAAATTAATACAAGATCAGTTACAACAATTTCAAAGATTCAGCTATTACAATCGAAACTATTCAGATATAAATATAATGTGATACAGTACAAAGTTACCGTACCTGAGTAGCCAGATCCTCTTTTGGGTTGATTATTAATATTATCCTAGTTTAAGATAATATTACGGGATTAGTTAAATTGTAGGGATAAGTCGATATTCTACTCTATTACACTGTCTCCGCCAATTAAACTCTTTCTCTACTACAGGTTCCCTACGTGGTTTGTGTTACCCTATATATATGCTTGTGTATGTTACTCTTCATACGTCCCCTTACAATAGGACTATCAAACTAGTATCACAAACCTCGACCGTGTCAAACCGTAATGGGCGAGACAAATGAAAGAACAAACGAAGCTAAGATTGTCACTACATCACCTCCGACCCGACAAATTCGAGCCTGAGGTGGGGATCGAACCCACAACCTTTGGCGATCTAGGCCAACGCTCCTACCGATTGAGCCACCCAGGCACAATCGAACCAAGCTTAAGTTGGAATTCGTTCCCAAACTGTAGTGTCATTTTAGAAGACGCTTCGCTCCAGCCCCCAGCGCCCACACCTCCATCACTTTGGCCCCCCCAAAATGCGTGGCCAAACGATTGAATAGCACCTATCGTTTGGTCACGTTTTATCACGTTTGTTCCACGATAAAGTGTCGTTTGTTCCGCGCTGAGTAAAAAGAAATTTTCAAATATTACTGCACCTATGAGCTAACTTCATGCCGGCCCTCCCAATTTAATGTTTTGAAAATCTGTTTACGTCATTATAAAGCTGACGTTTGATCACATATAGATTTTGTTTGGTCACAAGTATTTCAGAAGGAAACGTGAGAAATTAATTTTTGAATTTCAGTATTTTCTCACTGGAAAATGGCTTTGCAGATACGAATGGACTGGGTGGGCTCGGGGTACATGCATGTGCATTTGGGTTCGAGGGAGGACCCCTCCTCGTCCTCCCAAATGGAGGGGTCGCCGACCCCCCTCCTAATTTTTCCAACCCCTCCCCCCAAATCGGCCGACGCCCCCCCCCAAAACATAGTTTCACCGGAAATTTAGGTTGAGTGAGGGCATAGTTTTCTTTGGGGGGGGGGGTCCCCCCCCCAAAACTTTCGACCAACCTTACACCCCAGAGTTTTTGACTTATCCTCCCCCAACTTTTGGCTTCCCCTCCCGAGCCCCCCCCCCAACGATTTTTGCACCCAAAAAGTTAGCTAAATTTAAATGCTCATTTTTTGAAACATTTTTCTAAAATTTTGACCTAAAATCTCTTTAAAACAGTGCAAAAACGCCAAAAACGTTAAAAACAAGCCTTATTTTGATGAAAAAGGGCTAAGTTATAGAAACTTGTGCATTTTTTGGCCATTTCTCGAAATTTCTGTGGTCCGAATTCTGGGGGGGGTTGGGAGTATACACCCCCACCACATTTCGGAGGTCGGCCAAGATTTACCCCCCAGACCCAAAGTTCCAGGGAAACTATGGGGGAGGGTAAACCTTGAAAATTTGGCGGTCTACTCCCGAAACGTGATGGGGAACAAACGTGCGGCGACCTTTTTTTGGAAAATCCACAATTTTTACCAAATTTGAGCAAATTTTCCCTTCATTTTCCAAACCGTTTCTCAAATTTTAGCAAACATTTGCCGATTTTTTTAAAAATTTCTTAATACACTCAAACTGTGCATATAAACACCTGAAAACTTTTTCTGGGGGGGAAGGCCCGACACCCCAAACAGAGGGGCCCAAATAGCAAAGGGAGGGGCCCGGGCATAGGTGTGGCTGGGAGAAAAATCTGGGGGGTATCAGCTCGTAGGGAGAGGGGGTCCGACCAGCCGAGTGGGAGATCTCTGAGAACAAGCGAATTCTGCCTCAACGAACGTACGTACATAATACGTTTCTACCCAACGTACACGTACGTGTACTCTACTCTACTCACGTTTATGAATGAGTACGTACGTATCCAAATGAAACACAAGCGCTCCAGTTAAAAAGCCGCTAGCATTGGCAAGTAGAAAACAACTCGTAAGCGCTGAAAAGTTATCAGTGTGTGACCAAAAGACCCAACAGACTGCAAATATTGACTTTTCTCAAGAATCAGTTACTTCGCTTTAATGCTTTTCAGCAACAAGTTTCAGTGCGAAAATTTGTTCCCTGCTGTTTACGATGTTTAAGTTTACACTAAGACTACTAATTAAGTCAGTGCTGCTGGTGTTATTGTTAATCCTACGGTCTGTGGATTCAGCCTGTAAAGTGGTAATCAACGAGATTAATGTCGACGCAACCACAACACTCCTAACTATTTCGAACTTTACATTGGCTGCACCAGAATGTCTAAACCAAGTTTGGAAAACTACAAGCTGTTAGTATCCCAACTGGAGCCCCAGTGCACAGGCCTACAAAGTGTTCTTTGGATGCAATTTAACAATATGGATGTTCCAGCGACAGAAACTAGATGTGATACATATATATGTTCACTAAAATATGACAACTATGCTACTTATATACAAAGACTAAAAATAAACTAAGGAACACGGAAACCAATTCAAATTTCAAACCCTTTACTAAGCAAACAACATTAATTAGCAATAATCAAGCTCAGGTTTAAAGCTCAACAATGACAACAACATTCCAAACTGAAATCATTGGCCTGTTACATGCAAATTGTTAGTTGATTAGTGTATCAGTTTCTGTTTCTTTCTGACAAAGGCTGAGTGCTTGTGCGCTAGTTCATTCATGCATTCAATTTGCAGCTTTTGGAATAATTTATTGTAACTCTGTCAAAGCAAAATACTGATCAGCTATCACTAATCAACTAATAAGTTACTGTAACAGGTCATGGGCAAATACAGATATAGTCCGTCAAGACTAAAATTGAATGAGATCAGGAACAGAGTCATCAACAGGCGGATCACCAGAATGAAAGCGGCGGCGAATGAAGGCTACCAGACGAGAGATGGCATCAGCCACAACATGGCGCATTCTAAGAATCGACTGGAATGGAGAAAGCCCCAAGAGCGTCCCGCAAACACCTGCCGCAGTGGCTAAGACACGACATAAAAATGAAGAGGCAGGGGTAGCATCAGCAGAAATCCTTGAAGCTGAGGCAATGACCGTCGTAGCAGTAGAGGCAGCAGTGGTAGAGGTAGCAGAGGTAGAGGTAGAAGCAGCGGCAGTCGAAAAAGGAGTAGGAAGAGTAGGGAACTGAGGAATAGTCCAGGAAGGAGTTACATTTGGAGGGACGTACACACAGTCCACCGAGGAACCACCTTCCAATCCAAACAGCACGGGCTTTTCACCTTTTCCATAGATGGAACAGCACGAATTACTTCTTCCATGAAGTCATCCGTGCAGCTGATTCCAATAAATTCGCCTGAAACAAAATGACGAAAAATTTGCATTACTGCAGGCACACTACACACATAAAAAACGTACGTATATACAGTCCCGGCTGAAAGTAGCCGTCTTTTTTTGAAAAATTTGAAAATAGAAGTAGCCGACATAAAAAGCATAAACTTAGGTAGAAGTGGGCTACTTTCAGTCAGGCCTGCACAAGAACGTGTGAGACAAAAAACAGAAAAATCAGTTACGGCATGCCCACGTCACATCTACATTGCATATGGCAAGCCTGACGATAGAAACCCTGGCTGTTCATGATCCTTCTTCACAAATTGTGCGCGACATTTTAAGAAATATGTTAAAGTTATCTGAAGTATCGCACTCACCATAGTCGTAGAAATCCGGCAGAGGATGTTGAGGAATAAAACTGCAAAGAATCACGGCCAAAGCAGGATAACATAGACAGAAAATAGGACAATCAGAAGATGTAGCGGCTGTGATAGGAGCAGTAGCCGCAGTGCTTAAGGCTGCTGCCATAATGAAAACAAAATAGGACCACCGGATAAGCACATATATGACAAATCTAGAACAGATAAACAGACACGCAATGTACATAAAAACGTGTATATATAACCTATATTCTATTTTAGAATACTATTTCGTGGTTGGGAATGACGCTGTAGTCAAAACTGGAGGAGAACCGCCAAACCTCAAGTTCTAAAGCCCTAGAATTATTAGCCACGACCGTTATCTACGAGCTCCAGCAGAAGCGTCACGTACTCATATCCTGCACAAGTTTTTTTCGGCCAACAAATATATACACTAAACCATATGCTGTAATGCTCTTATTCGGAGTTGGCACAACTGGCTACGACTCCCACCAAAAACTCCAAACTGCGAGTATTCATAATCCAACGATTAAATTTGATACAGAGATACTAAACTTGCTAATGAAGAAAGGCGTGATCGCTGACATGCAAGTTTATGCCCGAAAGACGTCTATAACTAAATGTACCATATTCGAAGACTTAGTCCAAGACTTTCAACGGATTTATGACTATATTCTACGAGACTGGGATACTGAAGGCCCTGACACAAGCATGAATTCAAGATTCATCCATTATTGGAGAGAAAGGCACGTGATCTTCTCCAACTGTACTAGGTGCTATCCACACAATTGATATGGAAACAACGATAGCTACTGCTCGAGAAAGTCCAACCAGATCTGAAAGAATGGATTTCAGTTCTACGGCCATCGAGGTGGCGGTGGACAGAAGGCGAAAAAACGCAGACACTATATCACTGGAAAAACCACTCATCAAAAAAATCTGGAATTCCTGCAAAAAAGAAGAGAAGCTAAAGTGCCTGATTTACTGCTACAATCTCAAGTTACTACTTCGGTTGACAACGGAAAATATGCAGCTACCTGTAGAATGTTTTCATTGGTGTACATGGAAATCCACCTGAATATACCATTTTACAGCCATGCAGATCTTACCACAGTCCTACAACAATCGGTCGGTGCGGAAATTGGTACATCGCACAGATCAAGAGAATCTTCCTCAGCTATTACTGATCATATCAGTAACCAGATGCACACCGCATTAGTGCAGCACCTGTGCAGGGCGTCCGAACGTGGACCGTTCTCCCTGATAATAGACGGGACAACGGACAATAAGTCATCACCGTATCTTATAACTTACACTAGAGCTATGGAAAAACCCTCCCTACTGAGACGTCACCTGGTATCCATCGACCAGTCGTTTATTTCTATAAGCTAATAAAGCTTACAGGAGAAACTGCAGAAGAGGAAATGGGTGCAATAAGGACAGCCATTGAAGATGACGCACACATTTGCTGTCAGTTCTCGCACATCTTCAAACAAAACTTAATCGGTTTTGGAAGTGACGGTGCAAGTGTTAATTTGGGAGTACGACAAGGAATATTGGCTAGACTGAAATAGTGGCAGGAAATAAAAATATTATGGGTATTCACTGCATGGCACATCGACTTCAATTTGCTATATCATACGCATTCTTTGATAGCGAAGAATTTCAAATCTTGGAAAATCAGTGGACAAAAAAGAAAAGGGATGCTTAACATAGTGACTAATCAAATGGATGAAAAATTTTACGAATTATCGTATATATATATATATATATATATATATATATATATATATATATATATATATATATATATATCACATATATATCACATATAATATCACAATGTAGCACAATATTGTCGAAAGCTGGGCATCTGTTGAAGAAGAAGGAAACCTTGACAGGAACTCAAAACAAAAGGCCAAAAAATTGCGAAAAAAATAACGGATCGCAATTTTAATGCTATATTTCACTCTAGAAGTTTTGATATTCTTCTCAAAGCAGATGCAACTGCAGGAATCTACAATTATCAGTCATAACAACATGTTCATGAAGCTGAAGCAAAAAATAGGAGACCTGTTCAGACCAGAAGTCAGTGGAGGAGGATTGCAGACGTATGTTGATAATGCCAGATGCTGCGACACTACTGCAGAAAATATTAAAAAAACCCGAAACCCAAGGTGCTAAATGCGAAAATTTAACGAAGGAAGTACAACGGTAATCTACAAAGATTTTCATATGCAACTCCGCAGTCATCAAGAGAAAAGATTATACTTTTATCTTCTTTGAAATTAGGCATGCTGGATCTTATTATATCAGCACTGAATCGATATTATCCTCAAGAATCAGTGTTTGACTTTGATATTTTGGATCCTCAAACTATTCCGACAGATACTATAGATCAGCTGGGATATGGCAATCAGAAAATACTATCTATATCCAATTTATTTGGAGTTGACTCATTCAAAACATTATCTCAGTGGAGAAATCTGTTGCCTTCCCTAACCTCACACCTTTGAAAAATGGAGAAATTGTTGCATTTTGGGCAAAAATATTCCAGCAAATGGTGTTAATTGGGAAGGAAAAAAAGAGTTAAAGAAGCTAATCAAAACGTCACTGGTCCTGCCAGCTGGTTCCGCGGATGCAGAACGGGGCTTTTCTATAATGAAGCATGCTAGATATGACAGAAGATCCCGCTTGGGTTCCGGACCTCTGGATGCCATACTAAGATTGCGAGTTAACGGTCCGCTACCTACACAATTTTTTCCGTTGAAATATGTGAAAAGCTGGACTCAACAAGGGCATTTTTGTCAGATTCGCGGAGTCGAGAACCTATCAAGTACACAGAAAGAGAAAAGAAATTTATCAGAAAGGTTAAAGAAATATCAGAAGAAGGAACCGACATTGAAGAGAAAATTACCCTACAAAAAAGCAATTTGTTTTGATTTTTGAATTTACGTGAAAATGTACGTATACGCATATATGCATGTTTGGGCTTTAGATAGAAATGAAGACATACAAGAAGTATGCTAGCATAGCAGGGAGAAAATTGGAAATCGGAGTCCTAATTTGGGAAAATAAAAAATTGAGCAGCATGCATAGTAAGAAGAAAAATGGAAATCGGAGTCCTAAGTTTGGGAAAATAGAAAATCGGGCAGCTTGGAGGCATAGAAAATGGAAGTCGGAGTCCTAAATATAGGAAAATATTAAATTGGGCAGCATGGAGGCATAGAAAATGGAAATCGGAGACCTAAATTTAGGAAAATAAAAAAACTGGGCAGCATGGAGGCATAGAAAATGGAAATCGGAGTCCTAAAATTTGGGAAAATAAAAAAATTGGGCAGAATGGAGGCATAGAAAATGGAAATCAGAGTCCTAAATTTGGGAAAATAAAAAAAATTGGGCAGCATGGAGCAGGGGCGTAGGCAGGGGAGGGCCAGAGGGAATTCCCCTCCCCGAAACCAATTTGCCCCCCGAAAAATTTGCCTTGTCGGGGAAAATTTTATTAATTAACTCAGGAAAACTAATATTTGCACATCAATATACGCTGCAAAATTTTCTAAAATTTTTACACAATTTGCTCTGGAAAAGTAGGGGTACCCCTGTCATATTCTAAAATCGTATAGCTTTTAGCGGGGGGCTGCCGCCCCAGACCCCCGCCTATTTTAGTTAAAAATTGAACATTTTGCACTTATGATCTAACACGTTTGTGGAAATTGTTGTCCAAAAATTGTTTCAGTAAGCGAATTTATACAGAAATTTAAAATAGCACAATCCTTATTTATGCGATTTGGTAATTGATCTTTTTAAACGTTTTCATTATGACTTTTGTTGGAATTTACAAAACTTTTCCAGCTGCTGGGCAGCTCTGCCCTGCAGTCCCCCAGCATTTCAGCATGCTCTGTTGACACGTATATACGTAATAGACGCGGAAAAAAACCAGGAAAAAGCGAATAACGATTAATTTGAAGCAACCCTATTTTAAAGCTTTTGCCAATCATGCAAAAGCGGTAATAATCAATATAATACCACCTTTTGATGCATATATACCACCTTTCATGCATATTTTTTACACTATGCAGGTAATAATCTAGGATTAGACCAAAATGCTAACGGTTCACCTCCGGTGAAGAAAAGTTTTGTAAATATAAATTCCAATTTTTCGCTAATAGTTCAGTCATACAACTGGAAAAAGCTCGCCAGTTTTTTTTCCGAAGTGGAGGCAGAGAAATCGGCAAAATTGCGAACCGTTTTTCAGAAGCCCTGTTTATTTGCTTAGAGTTTTGTGTCTTTACCGCACTCATGAAACCTTCCTGTTTGATGCTGCAGTTTTACAATAAGTCAAATCTACACCCAAAGACAGCATGATTGTATTGCATGCGTGATTTAATTATATGCTTAATGAATTTGTATTTATATATGTAACTACGGAATGCAGAGGAGAAGCCACACCGAGCAAACCAATATTTTGGAGCTTTTGCTAATCACGCAAAAGCGATAATAATCAATGTATACCACCTTTAAATGCCTATTTTTTACACTATGCAGGTAATGGTCTAGGATCAGGGGCGTAGGCAGGGGAGGGCTAGAGGGGGGATTCCCCTCCCCGAAACCAATTTGCCACCCGAAAAATTTGCCTTGCCGGGGAAAATTTTATTCATTAACTCAGGAAAACTTATTTGCACATGAATAGAGAAGTTAGTAACTGATTACGCTGCAAATTTTTCTAAAATTTTTACACAATTTGCTCTGAAAGAATAGGGGTATATACCCCTGTCATATACTAAAATGGTGTAGCTTTTAGCGGCGGGCTGGCCCCCAGACCCCCGCCTATTTTAGTTAAAGATTGAACATTTTGCACTTATGATCATAACAAGTCTGTGGAAATTGGAATTTACAAAAATTTCCCAGCTTCTGGGCAGCTCTGCCCTGCAGAACCCCCACGTACCTCTGAGAATTTCAGCATGCTCTGTTGGCACGTATATACGTAAGTGACGCGAAAAAAGCCTGGAAAAAGCGAATACCGATTAATTTGAAGCAACCCTATTTTAAAGCTTTTGCCAATCATGCAAAAGCGGTAATAATCAATATAATACCACCTTTTGATGCATATATACCACCTTTCATGCATATTTTTTACACTATGCAGGTAATGATCTAGGATTAGACCAAAATGCTAACGGTTCACCTCCGGTGAAGAGAAGTTTTGTAAATATAAATTCCAATTTTTCGCTAATAGTTCAGTCATACAACTGGAAAAACCTCGCCAGTTTTTTTTCGAAGTGGAGGCAGAGAAATCGGCAAAATTGCGAACCGTTTTTCAGAACGGTTCAGAACCTGTTTATTTGCTTTAGTTTTGTGTCTTTCCCTGCCGCACTCATGAAACCTTCCTGTTTGATGCTGCAGTTTTACAATTAGTCAAATCAGCATCACAAGGCAGCATGATTGTATTGCATGCTTGATTTATTTATATGCTTAATGAATTTGTATTTATATATGTAACTACGGAATGCAGAGGAGAAGCCACACCGAGCAAACCAATATTTTGGAGCTTTTGCTAATCACGCAAAAGCGATAATAATCAATGTATACCACCTTTAAATGCCTATTTTTTACACTATGCAGGTAATGGTCTAGGATCAGGGGCGTAGGCAGGGGAGGGCTAGAGGGGGGATTCCCCTCCCCGAAACCAATTTGCCCCCCGAAAAATTTGCCTTGTCGGGGGAAATTTTATTCGTTAACTCAGGAAAACTTATTTGCACATCAATATACGCTGCAAAATTTTCTAAAATTTTTACACAATTTGCTCTGAAAAAATTGGGGTACCCCTGTCATATTCTAAAATGGTATAGCTTTTAGCGGGGGGCTGCCGCCCCCAGACCCCAGCACGATGGAGGCATAGAAAATGGAATCCTAATTTGCGAAAATATAAAATTGGGCAGTGTGGAAGCATAGAAAATGGTAATCCGTATCCGCGCCCTAAATTTGTGAAAAAATTTGGACAGCATCAAAAATGGAAATCCGAATCCTAAATTTTTGAAAATAAAAACTTTTGACAGCATATGGATGGATGCATAGAAATCACACTAATTTTGCTACTAGGTATAGAAAATGGATATCGGCCTCCCCCCTCGCCTCCGCAGTCCAGCCCGCCCCCCGTCAAAAATTAGCTAGAGTTCACCATACCAACCAACCCCCCCACCCCAATCCAGGTCAGCCCAGCAAAGTCTTATATACGAATACGATATCGGCTGCATGCTATATGCTGATATATACAAAGCCAACATGGGAGCTCCAAAGTCAGACTTCCAGTCACGTGTTATGTCAATTGGGGATGCGCGTGCGCAGTCTGACCACGTGACTAGAAGCGATGTCAAAGCAAAGAAGAAAAGCAAATGTTATAAGCCTTGACTTGACTAGCTAGGTCGGGGAAAAGGCGGCGAGCTTTAGGTACTAAAATTAAAATTGGGGAGGTCGACAAAGAGCGATTTCGGGGGCGGGGTAGCTAAAAATTTTTATTGGGGGGTCGCCACCCACAATTGTGGTGGGTGCCCCCATCCCCCCTAACACGGCCCTGGGCCTCCGGGCCCCCCTTGGCGCCGCCACTGATGGGGAATACCCCGCGACCCCTCCCAAAATTCGGCCCTCTGGAAATTTAAAAAAGCCTAAAAACGCAAAATTTTCTGTATTTTAACGCCTGTTTCATCAAAGCAAGACTTGTTTTTATCGTTTTAGGCGTCTTTCACGGTTTCAAAGCGATTCTATGCCAAAATTTGAGGAAAAGTTTTCAAAAAATGACCATTTTTGGCAAAATTTAGCGAACTTTTTGGCCCCAAAAGGGGGTAGGTCCCATCACATTTCGATGGCCGACCACCAAATTTCCAAAGGTTGCCCTCCCCCAACCAAAATTTCCAGTGAAACTACTGTATGGGTAAAGGTAGGCCTAGAGAGTCCAAAACGACAATTTTTGCCTACGGGTAACCCCCAGATTCTTCCAAACCACCCCCAAAAATTTTTGGGAGCCCCCGCCTCCCCCCCCCCACCCAGGGGGAAATGGCCAAGAATTGTGTGTTATTAGGGTAAATTTTGCAAAATTTTTCCAAATTTTTGGCCTCAAGTGTATTGAGAGAAATATACAATTTTAACAGTTTTATAGACTTTCTGACTCAATATTTATATACCTCCTTTTGGAGTTGTTGTCGGCATGTCAAGGCAAAATCAAGTTTTCGATTTTAAAACCCCTGTCTAATGCTAAAATTACTTTAGCAATGGCTGAAGATGCTATTTTTGGCATAAAAATAGAAACACTTTTGGGGGAAGGTTTGGGTGGGGTTGTGGGCAGGTTTTAAAAAGAGGACCTGTCCCCAAAATTTGGGGGGGTCACCCCCGCCCGTGTCATCACAGGAAAACTTTTTCCAGAAAATATAACTGTTGTCTCTATAAAACGGTTTTCCAGGAGGGTCTTTCCAGAGATTTTTCAGGGATGTTTGAGCCATTTTCAGACGTTTTCTAGATTTTTCCAGACTTATTGTCTAAATTTGGAAATTTTACAGTCTTTTTCCAGGTTTTTTCAGAATCAATCTGGCTTACTTTCCGCATATTCCAAACGTTTTCGGGACATTTTCCCAACTTTCTGGACTTTTTCCTGGTTTTTTCTGAATCAATCTGGTTTATCTTCCAGACATTCCAGACTTTTCCTGGCAATTTTCCAGACTTTTTCCAGGTTTTTTTCAGAATCAGTCTGGCTTACTTTCCGCATATTCCAAACGTTTTCAGGACATTTTCCCAACTTTTTGGACTTTTTCCAGGTTTTTTCTGAATCAATATGGTTTATTTTCCAGACATTCCAGACTTTTCCTGGCAATTTTCCAGACTTTTTCTAGGTTTGTTTAATCAATCTGGCTTACGTTTCAGACTTTTCCCGGGGAATTTCCAGATTTTTTTCCAGACTTTTTCCTGAACAAGTTTTCCCAATTTTAGGAACTTTGATAAATTTTATGAAAAATTCATATTTTTGCCAAAATAGAAGAAGTTTTGGCGAAATTACTGTAAAAATTTGTAGGTAAACATAAGGTGGTCAAATTTTAGAGTCGAGCCCCTACTTCAAAAACTCCTGTCGCCGCTACTGATTGTAGGATTGGCTCGGCCTCCCGTCCAAACGTTTTTCAATTCTTTCAGACATTTTCCAGAGGTTTTCCAGTAATTTCAAGTACATATTTGCCCCGTCACTTCCGGACAGTTTTTAGCCATTTTCTAGACTTTTTCCAAACATTTTCTGAATCACTACCCAAGTTTGCCAGGTTTCTTCAGTCACTGGTCATTTTCACACTTTACCGCATCAGTCTGTATATGTAAATGTTTTATTTGTTTTTCGTGTTTCAGGTTCATTGTACGCATTTACATACGGAACCAGAATAATTTCAATATAAGTTGGGCTGGTTTACCATTGTTGTTGGTCCCATTTGATTTCCTATCCTGCAGCGTTATTTTCTGCAACTGCAACGGTACACTTGTGCTGGTTTTCTAAATATTGCAGTTTTAGAAAGTTGCTTTGCACGAGTTAAATCCGCTGTAAATCTGATATATTGGACTAGGCTTATCCTGAGTAATTCCAATGATCATCGTCAGGGTATGCATGGCAGTGTTACTAGATGTTTGTAATTGTATATGCGTACGTACATATGATCAATGCCCCGACAATCGCCATGTTAGGTTGTAGTGAGCGATACCGTACTATAGTCAAGCGGGGGAAACCCACTTTTTTCTTGGACCAGAACTTTCGACTGGTTTGGGCAATCACAACTTTGATACTATATTTAATTAGGGTTTAGGTTTAAGGATACTATATTTAATTAGGAAAAGAGTGTATCATCAGTATGACTAAGCGTCCCTTCTCCCAGGAACTGAAAACAGATGCTGGTGCATGAAACAGAAAGAAGGAGTATACGTATATATATATATCTATTCTCCTATTTTCTCCTTTATTCTTTCTGTCGCCGAGTAGATTCCCTGTTCCCTTCCCAAAACTCCACAATTTCTACTATATATTACAACTCCCAACTGTTTCTCGAGCTACAGCTACATATGCTTAGGCATAAATAATTTTAGCATTTCTGCAACTTGCGGCTTTTGCAAATTTAGAACACTATATAATAAAAAGTTACATTACGTACCCATTCAATCGAGATTCCAGGATCCATCCATTATGTATTTCCATTAATACTGTATTCACAACAACCTCAATTACGTATATTTGCGAATTGTATATATGTGCGTAGCCCATGCAAATGGAATTTTCTAAGACTGCATTTTTGAAAACAAAGTACGACCTGTACTTTTGCAGTTTTAGAAAACAACCGTGCATGCTACGTGATATAGTTGATGAATTCCACTAAATACTAACGAACTCCGATGGTGCAACCTGAAACACAAAAAAATTGAAGGTAAACACAAAAAAGGACTTAGAAACATGTTGGCAATCTAATTGTGTGGTCTGTGGATTCAGCCTGTAAAGTGGTAATCAACGAGATTAATGTCGACGCAACCACAACACTCCTAACTATTTCGATCTTTACATTGGCTGCACCAGAATGTCTAAACCAAGTTTGGAAAACTACAAGCTGTTAGTATCCCAACTGGAGCCCCAGAGCACAGGCCTACAAAGTGTTCTTTGGATGCAATTTAACAATAAGGATGTTCCAGCGACAGAAACTAGAGGTGATACTTATGTATGTTCACTAAAATATGACAACTATGCTACTTATATACAAAGACTATAAATAAACTAAGGAACACGGAAACCAATTCAAATTTCAAACCCTTTGTTAAAACCTACTTTACTGACTGTTAATCCACCCTAAATTACTTTACTTATCTTTCGTGAATGATCAATGTAATCGTTGCAAACAGCAACCAGCTAGCGACAACATGTAGCTTATATGCATATCTAATCAGTATTGTTGTGATTTCGATAGTGAACAGTCGGGCCGATTGGCCATCCATTGTATTGATCTGCCTTACGCCATTATTTGCCTTTATTAAAATCCATGTAAGTTCTTTAGTAAATCATGTCTCCATTTATTGCTATTTAGGGCATCTTAGTTAGGGCCTTTTACTTTTCTTGCTTGGGTTGCACCCTAGGTAGGCCTAGCCAGAGAACCTGCATCATTTCGCCATTTAAGTACCGGTTTGGTACCGGACAGTAAACCGGTAGTTAACATTTGGCGACCGTGACAGGACCACTGTCCGGTTTGCTAAATTGAAAAAGTTTCAAATTTCGTGAATTTTCAAAAACGATTTTTGAACTTAATTTTGCGATTTATTGAAAAAGGAAAGTAGTTTTAGAATCGCAAAAATTAGGAGAATCTTTTAAAACGCTTTTTATTTAAGTTTGAACACTTTGAAATTCTCCTATTATGTAGGGTGCAACTCTGAAAAATGAAAAATTTAGAAAGTTGGGTTTGTCCGTTGGGGGACTTGTCTTACCCCCACCCCCACCCACCCCAGAAGTTCTGAGTTGGGGGACGGTAATATAACTGATACTGCGTTATTGGGGCAGCCCAATAACCTTATTTGCAGTAAATTTTAGGTAGTTTTAAGACAGGATCCCAAACCCCCACCCCCCCCCCACCCCCAAGACGGGAAAAATTTTGAAAAATTTTTTGTAGTTAGGAAAATTTTTGTGGGTTTTTCCACACCTTTGTGCCGAACTTTCTCGATACTGAGAAACATTGACACAAAGGAGAAGCAACAGAAGCTGATCTTGGAGCATAAATTGTAAAATTTTTGCAAAAATCGCCAAATTTTGGTAAATTTTTGTACCCCCCCAAGGGTAAATTTTGTAAAATTTTGCAAATTTGTGCCTAAATAAATTTTGTGGGTACTCCCCAAGGGTTGTATAATTTTTTGGGGACCCGTAATTGCTATAATTTTGCAATTTTAGGTAATTTTTGACCCCCCCAAAAACCCCCCAAATGTCAATTTTTGTCGAATTTTGGCAAATTCTTGGCTGAATATTTTTTCTGGGAACCCCCCAAGCGTCGTATAATTTTTGGAGACCCATAATCACCAAAATTTTGAAGTTTCGGAAATTTTAGATAAAATTTCGAAACCCCCCAATCGACCAAAAATCGGTTTTTGAACTATATTTTAGGCCGAATTGCTTCAAATAACGACCGTCCTAGACGCAAAACGTCGTTCTAGAGGATTTTCGACTGATTTTTGTGTCAAAAACGTAATTTTGACTTGATTTTGTACCCCCCCCACCCCCAAAATACTCAATTTTTGGACATATTTTGTTGAAAATTTGTCAATTATCAACGCAAATGTCCTCCATAACAATATTCCCCTACCCCCCCCCCCCCCCCCTTACTTGTAATTTGATCTGGAACGTTTATTTTGACTTTTGAAGCAATTTTGCCGACGATTTGGTAATTTTTTTGTATACGTATATAAGGCCGATTGAGGTCAAAATTGTGTTACTTTGACGAAATTTGGTAGGTATTTCATGCCTGCGAACGTGGATCAAAATCTCCACGTTTCGCACCCAAGTTGGGTCTAAGTAAGCTTAAAGTATTAGCTAAGTGTCACAAATAAGTGAGTGGTATTTTGCAGTTTTGCAATGTTTATTAACGTATTTGAAGGAAACCGGTAAATGTATTTTACATTTAGCTATTGTTTGGTTTGCAATTTGCGTCGCGCGTGGAGTTGTTGGGTGTGTTGGATGTCAGAGGAGGCTGTAAGGAAGCTGCTGTAGCTATCATCTATATGTGTCGACAGTTCTCCAAGCCACGGTTAAGCCAGTCATTTCTGGTTGTTAATGTCGGGTTGGAAAAAATTGGTGTTTTAATAATTTTTGCAGATGTTTGATAGAAAAATGAACTGTTGGGAAAGGGGAGGAAGCTTTCTAAATTTAAAAATTTTAGTTGGTGGACGACTTGCGCCGACTTGCTATTAAAAATTTTTAATACAACTGTTGTTAGTTCATGTTTGGTTGGGGGTGAATAGAAACGCTGAATCGTCTCCTTGCCTCGTCTTCTCTCATAGTGGGGGAGGGGATTGTGGGGGTATTTGAGGGGGGGGTTAAAAGGGGGTGGGGTTTGGGATCCTGTCTTAAAACTAACTAAAATTTACTGGCAATAAAGGCTAGGGCTGCCCCAATAACGCAGTATCAGTTATATTACCGTCCCCTAACCTTAGAACTTCGGGGGTGGGGGGGGGGGGTGGGGGTAAGACAAGTCCCCCAACGGACAAAACCCAACTCTTCTGGAATTTTTTCATTTTTCAGAGTTGCACCCTACATTAATAGGAGAGAATTTTTTAAAAAGTGTTCAAACTTTAAATAAAAAGCATTTTTTTTAGAAGATTCTCCTAACTTTTTGCGATTCTAAACTACTTTCCTTTTTCAATAAATCTAAAAATTAAGTTCAAAAATCGTTTTTGAAAATTCAAGAAATTTGTAACTTTTTCAATTTAGCAAACCTTAGAGTGGTCCTGTCACGGTCGCCAAATGTTAACTACCGGTTTACTGTCCGGTACCCAACCGGTACTTAAATGGCGAAATGATGCAGGTTCTCCTGGCTTAGCCTACCTAGGGTGCAACCCAAGCAAGAAAAGTAAAAGGCCCTAACTAAGATGCCCTAAATAGCAATAAATGGAGCCATGATTTATTAAAGAACTTACATGGATTTTAATAAAGGCAAATAATGGCGTAAGGCAGATCAATACAATGGATGGCCAATCGGCCCGACTGTTCACTATCGAAATCACAACAATACTGGATTAGATATGCAGGTGAGGTCTTTATTGTCGCTACCGGGTTGCTGTTTGCAACGATTACATTGATCATTCACGAAAGATGGGCATGGCAATTTAGGGTGGAATAAATAGTCAGTAAAGTAGGTTTTAACAAAGGGTTTGGAAATTTGAATTGGTTTCCGTGTTCCTAGTTTATTTATAGTCTTTGTATATAAGTAGCATAGTTGTCATATTTTAGTGAACATACATAAGTATCACCTCTAGTTTCTGTCGCTGGAACATCCTTTATTGTTAAATTGCATCCAAAGAACACTTTGTGTGTCTTCGTGCTCTGGGGCTCCAGTTGGGATACTAACAGCTTGTAGTTTTCCAACTTAGACATTCTTGGCAGCCACAAAGATCGAAATAGTTAGGAGTGTTGTGGTTGCGTCGACATTAATCTCGTTGGATTACCACTTTACAGGCTGAATCCACAGACCACACAATTAGATTGCCAACATGTTTCTAAGTCCTTTTTTGTGTTTACCTTCAATTTTTTTGTGTTTCAGGTTGCACCATCGGAGTTCGTTAGTATTTAGTGGAATTCATCAACTATATCACGTAGCATGTGCACGAGCGTTTTCTAAAAACTGCAAAAGTACAGGTCGTACTTGGTTTTCAAAAATGCAGTCTTAGAAAATTCCATTTGCATGTATTACGCACATATATACAATTCGCAAATATACGTAATTGAGGGGTTATTGTTGTGAATACAGTATTAATGGAAATACATAATGGATGGACCCTGGAATCTCGATTGAATGGGTACGTAATGTAACTTTTTATTATATAGTGTCACAAATTTGCAAAAGCCGCAAGTTGTAGAAATGCTAAATTTGGTTTATGCCTAAGCATATGTATTTATAAATAGAGAAACAGTTGGGAGTTGTAATATAGAAGTAGAAATTGTGGAGTTTGGGGAAGGGAATATGGAATCTACTCGGCGACAGAAAGAATAAAGGAGAAAATAGGAGAATAGAAATATATATATATACGTATACTCCTTCTTTCTGTTTCATGCACCAGCATCTATTTTCAGTCGCTGGGAGAAGGGACGCTTAGTCATACTGATGATACACTCTTTTCCTAATTAAATATAGTATCCTTAAACCTAAACCCTAATTAAATATAGTATCAAAGTTGTGATTGCCCAAACCAGTCGAAAGTTCTGGTCCAAGAAAAAGTGGGTTTCCCCCGCTTGACTATAGTACGGTATCGCTCACTACAACCTAACATGGCGATTGTCGGGGCATTGATCATATGTACGTACGCATATACAATTACAAACATCTAGTAACACTGCCATGCATACCCTGACGATGATCATTGGAATTACTCAGGATAAGCCTAGTCCAATATATCAGATTTACAGCGGATTTAACTCGTGCAAAGCAACTTTCTAAAACTGCAATATTTAGAAAACCAGCACAAGTGTACCGTTGCAGTTGCAGAAAATAACGCTGCAGGATAGGAAATCAAATGGGACCAACAACAATGGTAAACCAGCCCAACTTATATTGAAATTATTCTGGTTCCGTATGTAAATGCGTACAATGAACCTGAAACACGAAAAACAAATAAAACATTTACATATACAGACTGATGCGGTAAAGTGTGAAAATGACCAGTGACTGAAGAAACCTGGCAAACTTGGGTAGTGATTCAGAAAATGTTTGGAAAAAGTCTAGAAAATGGCTAAAAACTGTCCGGAAGTGACGGGGCAAATATGTACTTGAAATTACTGGAAAACCTCTGGAAAATGTCTGAAAGAATTGAAAAACGTTTGGACGGGAGGCCGAGCCAATCCTACAATCAGTAGCGGCGACAGGAGTTTTTGAAGTAGGGGCTCGACTCTAAAATTTGACCACCTTATGTTTACCTACAAATTTTTACAGTAATTTCGCCAAAACTTCTTCTATTTTGGCAAAAATATGAATTTTTCATAAAATTTATCAAAGTTCCTAAAATTGGGAAAAATTGTTCAGGAAAAAGTCTGGAAAAAAATCTGGAAATTCCCAGGAAAAGTCTGAAACGTAAGCCAGATTGATTAAACAAACCTAGAAAAAGTCTGGAAAATTGCCAGGAAAAGTCTGGAATGTCTGGAAAATAAACCATATTGATTCAGAAAAAACCTTGAAAAAGTCCAAAAAGTTGGGAAAATGTCCTGAAAACGTTTGGAATATGCGGAAAGTAAGCCAGACTGATTCTGAAAAAAACCTGGAAAAAGTCTGGAAAATTGCCAGGAAAAGTCTGGAATGTCTGGAAGATAAACCAGATTGATTCAGAAAAAACCAGGAAAAAGTCCAGAAAGTTAGGAAAATGTCAGGAAAACGTTTGGAATATGCGGAAAGTAAGCCAGATTGATTCTGAAAAAACCTGGAAAAAGACTGTAAAATTTCCAAATTTAGACAATAAGTCTGGAAAAATCTAGAAAACGTCTGAAAATGGCTCAAACATCCCTGAAAAATCTCTGGAAAGACCCTCCTGGAAAACCGTTTTATAGAGACAACAGTTATATTTTCTGGAAAAGTTTTCCTGTGATGACACGAGCCGGGGTGACCCCCCAAATTTTGGGGACAGGTCCTCTTTTTAAAACCTGCCCACAACCCCACCCAAACCTTAAAAAAAAAGTGTTTCTATTTTTATGCCAAAAATAGCATCTTCAGCCATTGCTAAAGTAATTTTAGCATTAGACAGGGGTTTTAAAATCGAAAACTTGATTTTTGCCTTGACATGCCGACAACAACTCCAAAAGGAGGTATATAAATATTGAGTCAGAAAGTCTATAAAACTGTTAAAATTGTATATTTCTCTCAATACACTTGAGGCCAAAAAATTTGGAAAAATTTTGCAAAATTTACCCTAATAACACACAATTCTTGGCCATTTCCCCCTGGGTGGGGGGGGGAGGCGAGGCTCCCAAAAATTTTTGGGGGTGGTTTGGAAGAATCTGGGGGTTACCCGTAGGCAAAAATTGTCGTTTTGGACTCTCTAGGCCTACCTTTACCCATACAGTAGTTTCACTGGAAATTTTGGTTGGGGGAGGGCAACCTTTGGAAATTTGGTGGTCGGCCATCGAAATGTGATGGGACCTACCCCCTTTTGGGACCAAAAAGTTCGCTAAATTTTGCCAAAAACGGTCATTTTTTGAAAACTTTTCCTCAAATTTTTGGCATAGAATCGCTTTGAAACCGTGAAAGACGCCTAAAACGATAAAAACAAGTCTTGCTTTGATGAAACAGGCGTTAAAATACAGAAAATTTTGCGTTTTTAGGCTTTTTTAAATTTCCAGAGGGCCGAATTTTGGGAGGGGTCGCGGGGTATTCCCCATCAGTGGCGGCGCCAAGGGGGGCCCGGAGGCCCAGGGCCGTGTTAGGGGGGATGGGGGCACCCACCACAATTGTGGGTGGCGACCCCCCAATAAAAATTTTTAGCTACCCCGCCCCCGAAATCGCTCTTTGTCGACCTCCCCAATTTTAATTTTAGTACCTAAAGCTCGCCGCCTTTTCCCCGACCTAGCTAGTCAAGTCAAGGCTTATAACATTTGCTTTTCTTCTTTGCTTTGACATCGCTTCTAGTCACGTGGTCAGACTGCGCACGCGCATCCCCAACTGACATAACACGTGACTGGAAGTCTGACTTTGGAGCTCCCATGTTGGCTTTGTATATATCAGCATATAGCATGCAGCCGATATCGTATTCGTATATAAGACTTTGCTGGGCTGACCTGGATTGGGGTGGGGGGTTGGTTGGTATGGTGAACTCTAGCTAATTTTTGACGGGGGCGGGCTGGACTGCGGAGGCGAGGGGGAGGCCGATATCCATTTTCTATACCTAGTAGCAAAATTAGTGTGATTTCTATTCATCCATCCATATGCTGTCAAAAGTTTTTATTTTCAAAAATTTAGGTTTCGGATTTCCATTTTTGATGCTGTCCAAATTTTTTCACAAATTTAGGGCGCGGATACGGATTACCATTTTCTATGCTTCCACACTGCCCAATTTTATATTTTCGCAAATTAGGATTCCATTTTCTATGCCTCCATCGTGCTGGGGTCTGGGGGCGGCAGCCCCCGCCAAAAGCTATACCATTTTAGAATATGACAGGGGTACCCCAATTCTTTCAGAGCAAATTGTGTAAAAATTTTAGAAAAATTTGCAGCGTAATCAGTTACTAACTTCTCTATTCATGTGCAAATAAGTTTTCCTGAGTTAATGAATAAAATTTTCCCCGGCAAGGCAAATTTTTCGGGTGGCAAATTGGTTTCGGGGAGGGGAATTCGCCCCTCTGGCCCTCCCCTGCCTACGCCCCTGATCCTAGACCAT
>JASAND010014060.1:0-43393 GCA_030248195.1 Trissonchulus latispiculum
GGAATGCCGAATGAACAGTGCAAGCCACTACTAGGATTGCGCCCACAATGGATAACACACCTGGCTTGGGGAGAGCCAGTCCTGGGGAAGCCTCGCCAATAGATAATAGATCTATAAATTACTACGTATGCTACCTAGACTAACCCTAAATAGCCCTAGATAGAACAAAGTACAAGGGATATTTATTATAGAATATAATATAGGCGCAAGGCCGGCACACTAAGCTAACACAGACGTACAGTAATTACACACAGTAAATATAGGCCCGCTGGCCAACGTACCTGCAGGAGCGGAGTGGGTTGCAAGCGGGGGGAGCGCAGAGAATGGGGAGACCCGACTATTCAGCAAGCGCAGAAAAGTAACAACCAACGTGTTGTGGGGAATTTCAGAGAGACCCCCCAGGTGGGCGGGGCTTAGGAATTCCCCCAACCAATAGGAAGTAAACACCTACCCTCCCAATAAGAAATACCCAATAGTGGGGACGCCCAACACACCCAACCTTTTCCCTGACTAACTAGTCTAACACGTGACGACAAGCCAGTGACTAGCTAGGCGAAAAGGCTGCATTGAGCTGCGGTACACACATAACATGGATATTTATAAGTGAATGTATATTCCCTACATTTCCCCAGGGCTCACGGGACGAGCTCCTATGAGGGCATTATCCTGAGGTACGTCACAGCAAAACAATACAAATATAGCAGGTATAACTGGCAAAGTAAATATATTGGAATACAAAGAAAAGGTAAAATATCAAATGGAATGCAAGAAACAAATATATGCGACATAGAAAACTGGATATATATATGGAGATATATAGAAAATAACAACAAGTAAAAATACTGATAAAATTAAAGTATCGGGTATAATAGCGTACTGCTAAGAGTAAGGAGAAAGTATGGTAATACTTCCGGTAGAACTCATGGGAGAGGAGAGATGGAGGTCTCTCCATAGGAATATAATTCGTACGGATGTGGTTATTAAGTATAATAATAATAATAGGAACTAATAAGGTAAGAAGATAGAAGTACCGTTAAAGTAACTTAAAATTTAGAACCACATTACCGTAAGGGAGGTATCCTAGAGGGAGAAAAAGAAGAACCCAAAACCCATAAGTATTTCCATAGTAATTTGCAGTAGCCATGAATGAGCTAGATATTGGCATAGACCATAGACTAGGACAGTTGCCAAATTGGCTGCAGAATTATGCAAACCACAATCACAATGATATACAGCGTAAAGCTCTGAATAAAGCATACTATTATGACAAGATGGTAGATATATAGAACTGTACATGGCAGAATAAGCAGTTGAGCAAAAATTAAACCAGATAGACAAAATACCCTTATTAGAATTAAGCTGCATAAGATACATAAGGCACAAAAATATAAGGCTATACATGACTAAAAACGTAAGTAACAAAATAACAATGGGGTTTACCCGGCAAAGGTTAACATTAGTAACAAGAACAGGTTAGTATAAGAACTCACTAAGGGGACTAATGTAACGTAATAACTAGAAAAAGAGACAAAATAAAGTCAAATACGCTAACAAAAATAACAAACATACAGGAGTTAGGTTCGAACAAAACTAGTACAAAACTAACTAATATACGACAAGATATAGGATAAAAATAAACACGATTAGTGATAAAACAGTCACATTCTGTAGTAAAGTCACGATTATGACGTTTTCATATTTTAGGAAAAAGTCACAAAGATGGAATGGAGATTTGGCAATGTTTATGGAATATCCAAATTGTACGGAGTGATTCCAGGCATCAGATAAGAACGAAAAGTCATGGATCCATGGAGGAAACCAAGGTAGCAGGTTCGAAGTCAATTTTGGTTGGCGACATGCCGGCAAACTCACATCTCTCTGAAGACGATGGCTCTTGGATCAGGCCTTCGGGTAGGCATTCCTTCGAGTGGATTCCAATGGAGAAGAGCCATGGCTGGAAAGAAAATGTCATTTCGTCGGTCTGGAGGTTCCAAACCAGCCATGTGGGCACCGCTTCGATTGACTGGCATATCGACTTGATGGTAGAGTAGGCGGTCCGGAGGGCCCTCACGATGGAACGGAGGGGCCGAAAGACCATCCTTATATCGTTTCGCGACAATGCGAATGCGTTTGGTCACGAGATGCTTGAAATCCTGAAGGTCTTCCAGGTCCAAGGGCTCTCGTGTGAAGCGATCCTTGAACAAGTCGTCTGGACCGGCCTGTGTGAACCAGAGAAAAAGTTCCGTGTACATGCCACCCTGGAGGTTCTGGCCAAGCCAACGGTCAAGATTGTAGACCCAGGCTCGCTCTCCAGAGGGAGGGAGATCCGCTTTGCTGGTAACAGGACGACCATCTGGCATGTCAGGCATATTGAATCCCACACCGTAATAGAAGTCCTCATGAGCTTTGCCGTAAAGGCAGCCCAAGGTTTCGACCAATTCCTTCTGCATCTCTTCAGAATAGTAGAAGGAGTGATAGATAATGAGGCGCTGAGAAAGAAGATCAGCTCCCATGCGCCAAACCAGAAGACGCTCCTGTGGGTATGAATCCATTTCAGCATCTACTTTGGCTTTGATGGCGTAGCCAGAGGACCGAGCTTCTTGAAAGATGCCCTGCTCGACGCGCTTAGCTCGGCAAAAATGGGCTTTCCTAGCTTGATAAAGATGCTCCTTCGTTCCCAACTTGCGTTGACGCAATTGGTCCACATCGAGATTCATACCGCCAGGGTGTTCGAACATCGAGGAAAAAGGAAACCGCTTTCTCAGATAGAGATAGAGGAACCGATATGGCTCCACATCTTGGATTCCTTCGACTCCAGGTCGATAATACTGCTTCATCGTGTCGATGACAGCGGTTGTACGAACACGCTGACGCTTCGCATGGTAGGGGATCTGAAAAATAGCGTCCTTCTTCTGCGCATCAATAAGGTGAGGATAATTCTCCAGTTCTGGAACAAAGTCGGCAAGGACCTTGATTTCTGCCCATCGTGTTGAGATATCCGAACGATCGTGGGTGAAACCAGGCCAATACGTACCATCCTCGCGATAGTAAGGATGGATCTTCGCCTTACAAATATGTAAGCGACGACCTTGGCCATGCGGTTGGAATGTCCAGTCGATGGTAAGTTTACTGGCGATCGCCGGATTCAGCTCACGCATTCTGGTAATGACCTTCGACAGAGGTTGGTCCGGAAGTTGGAGCTCTGTCGTAGCCTTCTTTTCCAACCAAGCCAGAACAATATGCCGTAAAAGGCTAATCACTGGATGGACTTCGTCGATGCCAGGTGGCGAAGGAATGTGGACAGGTTTCCAGTTACGGTCACTGTCCCGCATATAGATATAAGGCGGCTGAGGCCATCGACTCAGGTTGATATGAGTCAATTCATGGTCATCAGGAAATTCCTGTCTAAATTCTTCGAACACAGCTTTATCTGGTACCCGATTGGTAACATTGCCCAATCCCACATTTTGTAGGTGGTAATGATGGCTTACCAGCAACACTCGGAAAGTAGGGAAATTATCCCGAGTATAACCTGAATAGAAATCAGGAGGGACTTTCCTCGTGTAAACCAGTGAACCAGTCTCTCGGGATTTAGAGCACGCTGGAATAGAGTAGCCTTTTTGATCACCAGCTGGACGAATGTCGGGCACAGTTGCCAGACGAGGCTGTCTCCAACCGGCTGCTTCATTGAGCTGCTGGGCTTCCATCGAGGCAGGAACTCCAAGGGGACGACGAGTTGGAAAACGTCGATTGAGATCCTCGGATAATGAAATGACCTGCTCACGAAGAATCAGTTCTTCTGCTGTGCTCATACCCTGTGAAGTGCGTGGACCTTCTTCATTATCAGCTGACGTCAGAGGTGGGGAAGTTGATTCCCACGGAAAAGGTAAGTGACGAGAAGGTGCCGCGCTGGTAGATGGAGTTGACGTCATCAATTGGGAATTCGTCACGATGATGGTCAGTTGTGGTTCTGGAGTGGTCGTTGTTGGTGCCGAAGTGACCGCTTGGGTCGAAGGCGCCACAGGAACCGTTGTGGTAGATGACACCGATTCTACTTCTACGACTGGAGCAGAAGTAGACGGCGGAGCAAGTTCCTGGCGAACTTCGGTTTCAGTTTCAGCAAAGCCTGGGCGTGAAGCCTCCCGTTGTGCGAGGGTTCTACCCCGTCCACGACTTCTAGAAGAAGCTTTCGACGCGACAGACTTTTCTGAAGATACAGATCCAGTGGAACTGCGACTGCCACGACCACGACCAACGCGTCCTGTAGCAGGAGGAACCACTGCAGAAGCTTCAGGCTGTGGAGACGGCGAAGATACCACCATTGGCGTACTGCCTGACGAGGCAACAGTCACAGTAGGCGAAGCTGCCGGAGCTACGCCCGTAGCGGCGACGTCAGATCGAATCGAAATCTCGTGACTAGATGGTTCGGCCGGACTTGGCGTCACTAGAATAGGCTGTGTAACCGCGGGGGTAACCGTAGTAACCAGGCCCGAAGACATGGTCGCACAGACCGAAGGAACCACAGAGGTGGCACCAGGTAGAGCAAAGTCCGCCGTTGAAAAGCCAAAACTGGAAGCAGACCCAGAGGACCGAGTGGGTCGCGGTGGACCACCATACGTGGACATCACTTCCAAAGGAGTTAGTCCTTGGGCTTCCATTTCTGTGATGACTTCTTCAATAACCGAGATTTGTCCAGGGGTAAGCTGTCGCTCACCAGTGACTCGACTGAAATTAGTGTCTCCAGGTTGCAGTGGATTGACCGAGTTTACGAAAGGCAAAACTCGGTATTCTGCCATTCCGTCATTCGCGTTTCGCCAAATAAGCGTGATATCAGGCCAGGCCGGCGATTGATGGCCAGGACCTACCAGAATTTCACGGTAGACTTCCCAATAGACGGGAAGGCCAGCCGTTACCAGTTCGAAAAATCGGCTTGGATCATAGGTAGGGCTTCCCGGATCCATAGGAGGGCCAACCACGTATATGTGGTGTCGCGGCTGTTCCACTCCTTGAGGTGATTCACGAATAATGGCCATAATCCGGCGTATAGCCTGTTTCGTCAAAACTTGGATATACGGTGGAATTTGAATTGTCATGACCACATCATGGACGTATTCCTGGGTCTGGTCATCAAACCAATCATTATACCGATTCTGGACCAAAACGTCTTCCAGCTCGAACCGATTGAGGTCGGGGGTATACCCTGAAGGACCAGTGGTACCATTTGAATACAGACGACTGTCCCAGATGAACCGAAGGGCTTCGTCGTAGGACCGCTGTGGGATCTGAGGGTACCATTGTTGCAATTCTTCAGCACTGGCAGGGTACCGAGGCTGGAGAGTAGGTTGGACCGGAGGCAAAGGGCCCTGCATACGTACCAATGGAGGCACTGGTGGCGCACTGGCCGACAAATTGCCTCGAACCGTAGTTGGTTGAGTCCCAGTTGACGTCGGCGAAGTAGAAGTCAAGGGTAGCTTCGCAATCGATTGGGCCAGAGTCTTCAAACCAGGAGCCAGCTGGTCAAACAAATTAGACGGGAGAACGTCAGCACTTCGGATGAGAGATTCTTGGGTCGGCGTAGACGCGCCGCTGCCTCTAGCATCCGACGTAGCAGCCACCTGTGCAGTAGGTGACAGCGCTTCGGCTTCGGTACTCAATTCCGTTTGAGCCGGGACTCCAGGTACAGACACTTCTGGTTCCTGAGCGTGAAGTTCAGGCACCTGTGGTGTCGAGTCAGAGTCTGGATGTACAGTTCCAGGTTCGGCTGGTTGATCGACCACGGGTTGAGCAGGCACTTGGGTCACTGTAGGCGCCGAACTCGTCGGGGCCGAGGTGAACACAATAGGCGGGTTATAGCGATCCCGAGGGTTACCTGTGCCTGGGATGAAATGAGTCAGTGGAGGAAGCACCTTAGGTGGGGGCGGCAGGGCCAAATCCCGTTGAAGGCGACGATATTCCTCGATGAGAGACTCTTCCGGTGCCAAAACGGACATATTGATAGACGCTTCGCGATCCACGCTGGACGTCAGCGACGGGGAGCGTTGAAGGCGCTCCTCAGCATGGGCGTATTGCCTGGCTTCGTCTTCGTCCATATTCTGTGGGGTTCTGTTTGGATCCGCTGGGTGGAGTTTTCCCATCACCAGTGAATACCAATTAAAATCCAACCCATCAAAGCGCCGGCGTAACAAAGGAAACGCCAACTCAAAATAGTTCCGCAATAACGCCAGCAGAGGAACCCAAGCTACCCTCCTCGATGGTTGGGCACGATTTCCACCAAGGTGTTCCGGAACCAGGAGGGACCAGGCAAATTGCCCCACGTAGTCCCGGAGGGCATCGCCTTGTTGGTTCAAATATATGCGCATTTCGCGTTGCAACATACATTGACTCTCCGTCGATGCGCCCGTGAGTGCGGTTGCAGTGGCCGCTTGGACCAACGGGCCCATTGCACCGCGCGCTTCCTGATTTGCTCGGGCAATAGTTCGGTTGTCAGGCCCAAAGGTATGGATGACGGCTCCCAGGTAAATGGCTTGAGTCCATTCCCGGGCGGGTAGACCATTGGCCACTGATGTCAAAATACCGTAGATGGTAAGAATGTCCGCCAAGGCATATTGTCCTTCCCGAGTGGAGGGGAACAACGGGAGTCCCCAGAAATCAGGGTCCCGTAGCAGTTTTGGCGAAACCAGTCCGAAACCCAGAGCAAGAGCGTTTAGCCCAATATGTTGCTCTGCCACATAAGGTCCAAGAGGAAGACCGGAGAGGTCCTCCCAAGGAAGTCTAGGCCATTCCGGCTGATCACGACGCGTCGCTGCTCGAAAGTTGATCGCATGGCGCACCACTTCCCCAAGTTCTACAAGGGAGGTTTCCATTCCCCTGATACCGCAGAACCGGGCAAGCCGTAGCATGTCGTGTAGACAGCCAGCAGTCACAAAATATACAGTCTCTGGTGGTTGCAAAATCATTTGCAACAAGTGCAAGACTGGATAAAAGTCATGAGTAGAGGCCAGAATCTCGCCAAGGAGAATAAGGTAGACACTTGGATTGTCAGAAGGGACCGGACCGGCCAACTGAAGGACAGTCAATGTGGCCGCTGTGTCGTTTCCAAATTGGAAACCGGACCCACCTTCAATGTCAAATGCCACCACACCCGTTTGGCGATACATGGCGTAAATGTCAGGAATTGCAGTTGTTAATTGCATAAGATTGTTAATAATAATGACAGGATTAAAATGAGCAGGCACCTGGAGAGCCGAAGCATCAATACGATGATGCCGCTGTAGGGCTTCCTGGTTGACCAACCCTTCTGCCACCGCCGTGAGGGCTCCGCGAGCACGGTCATCAAATATAGGCTGCCGATTTGTAAGCAGATGGTCGTAAAAGTTCTGCCAAAGCAGCTTGAGCAGTTGAATGGCCGAGCTGGCCGCGGGGCGAAATTGCTCGGTGGTGTTAGCAATGTCCTCGGTTGACGGTAGGGTCAGGGAGAGGCGATTTGCCCGCTCTACCGCCGTTGCAGGTTCCTGGTCACGAAGTTCGCGAGGCTCAACGTGAGGTCGCCGGACAGGCAGCTGATGTTGGTGCCCCTCGGAAACAACCGGGATGTGAACAATCAAGTTGTCCATACCGGCCGCCAAGCGGGGCTGGACATGGGCCGAAGCTGGCTGTTCGGGAGTCTGAGATGGCTGGTTGACGGCATCGGTTGAAGGCGCCTCGGCCTGATTTTTCTCATCGGCCTTAGATGTAGAATCGTCAGCTTGAGGTGTCTGGTCGCTTGGACCGGTACTCACCCCAGATGGTTCGGCGGGGCCAAAAACCACGCCTTCTGTCGCGCATTCTTCTTCTTCGTCGGAAGATAAATCCACCAATGGAATAGATGGATTATCTGTAGCGGCAGGTTCCGTAGATGGAGGTTCGCCACTGGTAGCAGATGCTGCCAGCGGAGACTGCTGAGGAACCGGCGAAATTGATGGTAATAAGGTAGGCGACTTAGGCGATTTCGACCCTTTCTTCTGTCGATTCTTCTGACGACGACGAGATGGGCGAGTATCCTGTCCAGCAGAAGGTGCTGACGGAGTTTCGCTGGCCGACTGGGCCTGTCGTGATTGAGCCATACGTAAGTTGGCTTGACGGGCTGCCTCGCGTTGAGGGCGTGACGAAGTCGTAACCGGATCAGATTGAGGAGATTCCAATGAAGAAATCTGATGAAGGGTCTCCTGCCGTTGGGCTTGAAGCCAACGAATCTGTTCGTCAATGTCAATGAGCTTTTGTTGAGCTCGAAAATGTCCTGAAGTGGGCGTGTCAGACGGACCCGTCGCGGTCTGAGCGCCCCGTTGAAGGGTTTGTGAAGGCGATGAAGCAGCCTTCTTGCTTTTCTTGCCCGCACTGGGTTTTTCCGCTTGCCCCGTGGGTCCACCATCACCAAGGGTCGTTGCGGAGCGCTTGGCTCGCTGCTCGTTTCTGGAGGTCCCTTCAGTCCCAGATGTTGATAACTCAGCCGTGACCGGTGTAGGCTGAGCGCTGTGGCCAGACGTGGAGGGCAATGATGGAGTGCCCACACGCTCACGATCCGGCCTGTTCCTGTCATCAGCTCGTGGCGACTTGCCGGGAGCCTCGGGAACAGTACTGGTCGGAGGCGTAGGTAAGTCACTGGGCATAGGTGACCCACCAGCAGGGGGAGGCGTGGGGTGCTGAACTGGACGTACCCGGAGCACGCCACTAGCTGTCCCTGCAGTCTGTTGACCGACCACCGCACTGAAAGAAGGACCCGCAGTATCATGAGGCGAAACCACAGCAGGTCGCAGTGGAGCCGAATTGGCTGTAGTAGAAGCCGGGAGCAGGTAAGTCCCAGTTAAGGCAGGAGAATAGTTAGGTTGGTGACCCATTGGCGTCGGAGCCGTGATTTCCTCGTCGACCGAGACCAGGCCAGACACGGACGGGAAGGTGGCCAGGTTATTAGGGTCCACGGGATCCTGTTGACCGCCAGATGAGTCACGATTGACTCCTTGTCGTGAAGAGTTACTCGCCATGCTGGTAGAAAAATGCGCTGAAATAGCTGAATTGACAGGAGATTTGAAGCTCTCCAATTGACTACAATTTGATCCAGGTAAGAAATAGTAATGAAAATGGCGTGAAGCCTGTTCTAACCTGAAAATAGCAGAAAAGTGTAGGATACAATCAGACGTAAAGCCGCAAATTAGGGCAAAAACAGAGGTGGAGGTGCATAAATATACATACGTGGACAAAAACTTTTGGGAGGGGGAATTATAAACAAATAACATAAGTGAATTTACAGGTGGTGAGAAGGGAAAAAGTAGAACTTTACCCACCCAACTTATAAAATTTGAGAAACCGCCCCCCAAAAGGTGCAGGACCAGCAGGTACGTGTATTTTGTGGCCACTAAGGAACACGCAGACATACGTATAGACTAAAATGCAAGTTAAATTGCAGACAAGGCAGGCTGCTAGGCCTACAAAATGACCAGCATAAACGTACGTATACATATATACACCTGCAAAGGTACACAGCAAAAAGACACAATACGTATATATGCACTTTAGGGGTCCCCCACTAACGAAAGAGAATCAATAGTGGAGAAACTTACCCTATGCACCCAGAAAAACACAAACGCATAACTACCGTAAGACCTTTTCAATTGGACAGAAAAAGACACGTGTATACGTATAGTGTAAAACAGAAAAACAAGGCCCTAATAAAGGCGTTTAGCCCGGCAAGTCTGAAACTACCATAATCCTGCTTTCACTGATTGAGGCGCAAGGCCTGATTCTTGACAGGACGATCAAGGTAAGGCTTCAGCTTCTCAATGTGAATGATTTCAGGTGCTGATTGGGCTCCAACTCTCTGGATCTTGAAGTTCACTTCCGACAGCTTCTCCAGAATCCTATACGGACCATCGTACTTCGGACGAAGCTTCTGGCACATGCCGGATGGAGCTGCTCCTGTGATTTTGCGCATAACCAGCATGCCTGGCTCGTAGTGGATCGGATTCACCTTCTTAGCGAAGGCTAAACGGTTTTTCTGCGCCGAAGCTTCCAGCACCTGGCGTGCTGCAGACCACGCCCGATAGAGGGTTGACAGATGTGAACGCTTGTACTGATCAAAGTTCTGTACTACTTCGTCATTTCGACCGTCAAAGAAAGTGTCCAGTGGAAGACGCAGATCATGTCCGGTCATGAGGAAATGGGGACTATCCCCCACAGAACTATGAATGGACGTCCGGTAAGCACAAAGCGCCCACGGCAAATGGTCATCCCAATTGGTCTGGTAAGCATCCACATATTTGCTGAAGATGGTACGGAGAGTCTTATTCAGCCTTTCGACAACTCCGTTAGCCTGCGGATGATAAGATGTTGTTCGTTGCAGTTTTGATCCACTAAGCTCGCCAAGAGCGGTAAATAACTTCGACAAGAAGTTCGTCCCACGGTCAGATAATAGGTGAGAGGGCACGCCCCATCTTGCTACAAAACCGTTAAAGTAGTAGTAGGCTACCGTCTCAGCCGTTTCGTTAGGCATCGCAAAGGCTTCTGCATACCGGGTAAAGTGATCCACGATTACAAGAATGCACGTATTACCACGGAGCGTCGGGTTTTTTGTGCAATGCATAACATCAAGACTGACCAGTTCGAGGGGACGGTGGACACGAATGTCGTTTTGCAATCCAGCCTGCGGACGCATAGGTCCTGGATTGAATTTAGCACATATTTTGCATGTGCGGATGTATTCGGCGAGATCTTGCGCCATCGTCGACCAATAATAGCGCGAAGCTAAACTCGCATAGGCGGCTTTGTGGCTGCGGTGACCGCCAACCATGAAGCCAGAGTGTACCTCATCCATAATCATTTCACGATAGCACTGAGGGACCGCAATTACCTTGAAGGCATTGCCCCGACGACGACCCCTCTCATCAAGATGCCATCGAAACAGCAATCCATCTTGGATGAAGTAGATTGGCCGAAGCTTTTTCAGGAGCACCAATTCCTGAGGATCCTCCGGTTGAACCTGTCGTTCAATGAGATCGAACAGAGGCCTGAATTCAGGGTCTGCCCGTTGCTCGCGTTTCCAGGTGGCTACCGTCGCTTCGGACGTTATGGCGTTGGCGGCTGGCGGGTACATGACGTCGGTCAGATCCATTTCTAGCTCGGTGGGCTTTTCATGCGATGGTAGACGCGATAATGCATCTGCGACTACGTTTTCGCGCCCTGGCCTGTAGTCGATAATGAAATCGAACTCTTGTAATCGTAAGGCGAACCGAGCCTGACGACCAGCACCCAAAACGGACCGATTGCTGAGTAAGTCCTTGACCGCCATATGATCTGTTCGAATTATGAATAGCTTGGCTGAGACATAGTGCCGAAACTTTTGACATGCCCAAACTGCTCCGGCTCCCTCCAGGTCCGTTGCAGAATAATTCCGCTCGTAGGAAGTGAGACTTCGACTGGCATAAGCCACAGGTCTAGTCACCACAGTCCTTGCCACTCCCGGGTTTTTGGCGCTGCGAGGCACAGATACGGGCTGTTCGAGGACAGCCCCCAGGCCGTTATGGCTGGCGTCCACTGAAATGATGAAGACTTTATCAAAGTCCGGATAAGCCAAAACCGGCGCCTGAGTTAGGATCCTTTTCAAAGTATCAAATGCCTGCTGACGAGCGGTGGACCAGCGAAATGCGACATCTTTCTTCAGGAGTTCCGTGAGGGGGGCAGCAATTTTTGCATAATTCGGAACAAATCGCCGATAATAGCCACTCATTCCCAGAAACGATTTTACGCCTTTCACATCAACAGGAGCTGGCAGTTTCGCCACAGCCGCCACTTTGTCGGGATCGACAGCAATCCCCTCCTGTGATATGATGTGCCCTAAGAAAGGGACTTTCTTCCGAAGAAAAGAGCATTTCTTCAGTTTGATCCGCAACCCATTGTCGCGGAGCTTCTGGAACACTATCCGGAGCATGTCCAGGTGCGATGACAGGTCCGGCGACGGGATCAGAACATCGTCGATATAGACGGGCAAACCAGTGAGGACTTTCTCCATGAGTCGCTGAAACGTGGCTGGGGCGTTGCAGAGCCCAAATGGCATCACATTCATATGGAAAAGACCCATATGTGAAACAAATGCTGTCTTCTCCCGGTCTTGAGGATCTACCTCTACCTGCCAATAACCGGCAGCCAAATCTATTGACGAAAAGATGGCTGTACCTTTGAGTTGATCCATGATCTCGTCGATTTTTGGCAGAGGGTAATTGTCCTTCTTCGTGACCTTGTTGAGCCTTCGATAATCGATTACCAGCCGCGTGGTACCATCCTTCTTGCCGACGAGGATGCAAGGTGATGACCACGGACTAGCAGAGGGTTCGCAAACGCCTTCCTCCAGCATCGATTTGATGTGCTTCTCGACCTCGGCCTTCTGGTGAGGATTCATACGATAAGGTCGACTTTTGATAGGACGCTCTTTTCCAGTGTCAATGACATGGTGTTCAGCGTCTGTCCGACCTGGATTTCCAGGGCGGGCAATTATATCGTAGAATTCGAGAAGCAAATCTTTGAATTGTTGCTTCAGCTCGTCTGAGCAGTCCATGTTGGCAAAATCGACATTAGCTTCGATATCCCGTATCTTTTCTTCCGGAGACTGACCAATGCCCGGCGTAAGAGGGTCGGCCTTCGGTTCTCCGTAGAAGTGCTCTTCCAGATCAGTTCCGTGATCAATGTTGTCTGTGCCGTATTGGCTGGGGATCGGTTGTTCTAGTGGATTTTCCTGATCCTTCTGGCGAAATTCCGCGGACTCGGTCTGAACAGGACTTCTGCGCATCTCATGAGGTTGGACAGTCTGGACATTCGAGTTGCGCAAGCTAGGACTAGGTCTACTAGCTTCTCGGGATCCACGACGGTCACCGGGCGTCTGCATCGCCGGGTGGTCCAGCCGACAGCGGAGATGCTGGTAAAACGAGGGCAATGGGGCTCCACCCTCGATCACGCATGCCACTTGAGAGAGCTCATCCACCTGAGCTACGGGGACTGCTTGGCCCAAATTGGCGCCCTTGGGCAAATCGATAATTCGGTCGCCCCCATTGTATACCCGAATATACGTAACCTTGGGAGTTACCTCGAGGACTCCAGGCTGGGGGTACACACCGCGATTCTCAATCACATCCGTGTCAGGTTCATAGTAGACGAGCATGGACGAATCCATATAGGAACCGTTCTTCAGTACGGCCCGAACTGGGACAAAGCGCTCCTGTGCCGGTAGGATTCGCGTTCCTTCCCGAACACATAAGGTTACCGCAGAGGTCACTTCAATGCCATAAGCCGTCGCGATGGCTTGCAGTTCAGTCCGGTTGAGAAACAACACACGGTCACCGGTTGCTGCCGATGTCTCAATGTAACCACCACGGGGGTGAACCGTGAAGTCCAGTGCGGACAGGAAGTCAAATCCGAGGAGGACCTCCTGTTGAAGGGTAGGAACCACGTAGAACGGGTGGGTCGTCTGTAGATTCTTCATACGCAAAGTTATTTGGCACTGACCAAGGATTTTCAACTGGTTGCCTTCACCTGCGGCTGAAATAGATGACAACGAGGTAATGCCCAGAGGGGTCTTCACATAGTCCTTGATCTTAGAATGATTTGGAGAATGATTTGGAGAATCTGTAGAATGATTTGGAGATGAGCGACACAGTCGCACCCGTGTCCACCAGCGCTAAGGCTGCCACCGGTCCGACATGGACGAGTACGTACGGAGCATGGAATAAGGCGATCTTCGTAGATTTTTCGACATAGAAGACACTTTCGCCGGCGACGACTTGCTGGACGGCATTACGTATACCGTCCGACAAGGCCAGCAACTCATCGCTCACCATAGGTTGCTTCTGTGTACGTACCACCGATGTCGACTGACCAGTGTCCGAAATAGCTTCAGCTTGACCCTGGTTCGATGGGTCGGATTCGGCGCTCTCAGTATCGCCCAAAACAGCCAAGTCGGCTGCCGTGAACCCTTTGGGTTTCTGCAGATAGGATTCCAGGATTTCTTCAAATTCATCCATGCGTTGGGCTAAATGTTCGGTAGCAATATGAGCTGCCGCTTTGAGCCGCTTGCTGGAATTCTCGAGTTTACGGGCTTCCTTACGGAACTCGTTATGAGCGTCGACCAAATTGTCCCAATATGCCAGTAGCATGTCGGCATCTAGGTCACATGGGTCCAGTATCGGCGGGCTTTCGGCAGGAGAATTAGGGTTCGACGGATCAGGTGACGGCGGAGTCACTTTCACCTCCGGGTTTTGCCACTGACCATCACTGGATCTACGAAGAGTCAATTTCGGAAGCTGATTCTTGTCAGCCTTCAAGCTCTTCGTTTTCGAATTGGCCGCTTGGGCTCTAGTTCGAGAACCAGACGAAGGGGGGGGTCCCGGGGCTCGTATCACGAGACCGACCCTTCTTCGTGGGTTTCGACATCGACGAGTCCGCAGGAAGGTCTTCTCGGGTGGCTTGTTGTAAGGACAGCTCGCCACGTAGGGAAGAAACCTGAGTCCCAACAGATAACGACAGTCGAGACTTCTTCGACTGCTTGGACGTACTGTCCGGCTGGTGTTTAGACACAGGGGGTGTGTCTTGACCAGGAAAATCATTGCCCTTTGATTTTTTCGATTTTCCTCGTTTCTCGAATTGTCGTAAAGGGGTGGGAGGTTCCTCTGGTCCAATAGGTTCGCTAGGAACCACCCCAGTCGCACAGGCCCAATGTTGACATTCATGAGGAGGATAACCCATCATGCAGGACCAGCCGCTTAGGCTACCCTCCAAGTGCGATGATGAATCAGAAAAGTCTTGCAGGGAGTCATTGTCCGTCAACATAAACACTTGCCCCTGTAGTAGAGCAGACCGTCCACCTTTACGTGAAGGCGACTCCTGTGGGTACGGGAAAGTGGGAGACAGAGGAACCATTGGGGGCCCACCAGTAAACGAGACCAAGTTAACCTGAGGAGGGAGCGAGGACTGGTCACAATCCCGCTCCCCCACTACTCGTTTCCCTGGTCCGAATTTGAGGTTTGCCCGGATCCTCCCTTGCCACCTTGCCCACCAGGCCGGGAGCTTTTCTTGCCGTAAAACTTCTTAATACCGCCACCACCGCGGCTAGTGGAGTCACGTCCACCCGATTTGACAGGCGGAGAATTCGGGTTCTCCGTCGAGGTGTCCGGAAATACCAGGGTGCCAAACCGGGGATTACGGAACATCGCACCGCGAAGTGGGTTCGACCCCCAGACTCGAACGGAACGATTATAGTGGGCACACCTCATCCAGTGATGTCCCTGTGTCCCGCAATACAGACATGAAACCGTCTTTTGTTGATCTCGAGGATCTCTAGCCCATCCAGTCGTGCCAGAATTACCTCTTGATTGCTGGGCGACGAGCATACATAGATCATCAGGATCCAGGCCGTCAAGGCTGGGATCGTCCAATGAGACACAGGCGGCCGCTGCCCCCTCGGCCACAGGAGGAGAAGACGCACCGGTCTGTTGGATCACCAGGTTCTGCAGATCTTGCATCTGTCGTTGCAAATCTCGTACGTATTGAGGGCATGCCTCTATCTTCGAATCGTCCACAGCATGGTCGTTCGAAAGCGCACTGGCCGCTTCCAATTGCGCTTGTGGATCGCCGTCCTCAACCATCTGCAAGATACGAACCGCTCTCGTAATGATGTCATTGGGCTCTTTATATTCCCAATGACAAGCATCCGCGAATGAGCTAGCCACCTTGGACCGCAATGAGGGTTTTAGACCGCGAGAGGCTCGCTCAACGATCTTCAGTTCCCGAACTTTGGGCTGTTCATTAGGAAAACCCTTACAGGCCAAGGTACGGAGTTCATTCAGATATTCACGGCTGGACTCCGACGTCCGCTGACTTCGTTCGAAGAATTCGCGGGCGTACTGATCAGCCGTCTTCGCGATTGGCTCGTAGAACTGTTTCAAGACGGAAACAAGTTCATCATACGAGTCGGTTGGCTGTTCATTCAGGTCCTGTTTGATGGAGTCGTCGAGCAAATACCATAATAATGGCCGCTTAAGGGCGTCCGGAGCACCACTGGCGTTCCAGGTGCTTTCGAACATACCGAGCCACGTTGATAGAGCCAACGTGCTCTTTCTGCCCTTAAACGTGTTGATCGATTTGAACCATTTAACATAATCGTTCAGCATTTTTACCGTCTCTGGGGTCAGCTGAACCATATTGACCATAATGGCAGGCCGAACCGGAATCGTAGGCAGGATCGGGGACGTGGGAGCCGGACAGGCTGGCATGGATTGTCCCTCATCTGACGATTCAGACGAGAACCTGGGTCTGGCCAACGCGTGGCCAGATCGATCGCAAAAGTTCAAGGCCAAAGGACGCCGCAATCGTCGAGATAACGGTGAGGAGGAGAGCAACGGAGTACTAAGTCTATGCTGACCTGGCTGACGGTTGCTCAAAGAGTGAGAGTTGACAGTCATGACAAAAGGGGCTCCAGTCTGCCGCTGGAACCGAGAGAGTGCTCCCCGGTACGCCGACAGTGGCGTACGTACAGTCAGCGAAGTGTCATAGACCGGACGAATGTGGGTTGTCGGTCCCAAATTAGCGCCAAGGGGCGGGTTGTGGACCACCGGTGGGTTGACCGTCGACCAGCGACCTCCACAGTCAGTTGGGTCCCAGGACAAACGATGTTCGCCCGAGGGGGTCCAATTGTTCGTAATGGTCAGATCGGCCGGAAATGGATCAAATGAAAAATTTAGATCCAGGTTCGGCATTCCAGAGTTCTGGGACACCGCCCGGACCAATTGTCCACCCTGATCAAAAAGTTCACCCGGTTCCAGGTTACCAACGGACAGGAAGGTGGGTTCCGGGGACAGACGTAAAGAGTTTGACGCTTCGGTCATAAGAGCGTCACGGAAAATTACGGTCTGGTCCCCGGGGCTCTGTTGGAAGCCCGGTCCGGATGGACTAAGTTCGTCGACAGTCAGGTTCCAGGTCAGGGGAGGTAATGGCCGCTCCAGAATGACGTGATGATGACGACTAGGCCCAGCCTGAGCAGAAGACTGAGCAATGGATGGATCAGAATGAACCAGGTTTGCAGCTTCTTGCCCGTCTAGGGCTGTTTCTTCATCTTCTAAGTTGAAAACTGGAGGACCAGAACCAAACTCCAATGATCCATTTGATGCATCTGACGGACGACGTTCTTCAGTGGATTCTTCTTCCTCATTATGAACCATTTCGGTCGTCAAGACCTGCTTCGACGGCAACGAGTCTTTACCTTACTTACTCGTTTGGAGGGCGCCCCGTGAACAGAATTTGACTTAGGTCGCATGGACGGACAACTTACACAGGTAGAGTCACAAGTCCCATGCCTTCTTGTATTCGTAGTGTCATGGCGCAAGGCCTTTTCCTGGAGACGTTTTGATGCCCGACGTTCAGTGATATTCTCCATAGCAAAAAGTACTTCTGAGCTGAAAATATCTTGAAAAAAAACAAGTAAGTTATATACGTACGTACCCAAACTTGAAGAAGAAAACTTATTGAAATTAAAGTATACGAAGGAATAAAATTATTGTAAAATTAGGGACAAGTTAACCTGAAAGAGAGAATAAAATTAGACAGGTACAAAAAGTGAAAATACAGTTAAAATAACACAGGAGAAAAAATTATTGTAAAAGTTAAAATAACAGTAAATTGGAGAAAATTATACCTATCTTAAAGTCCCAGAAAAATGTCCCTACACTAACTCAACGTATACCCCAGTTATAAAGAGAAACAGCCTAACACAAGCAGACTAATGTAATACGTACGTACACTAGACACACACTCCGCCTAACTAAACAAACACAGGCCTAACAGAATTGAAAAAAGGTCACTGGCCGTTAAGGCTTGGTGTGTCTGACACGCTCAGAAAACTTAAAGGGGGGAGAAAAAATCAATAAAGGTACGTATGAGGCCAGAAACTTACACCCCAGGAAAAGCCAGGCGCTTCAGACTTGCCGTTTAAGGCTAGGGAAAATCGTAGGTAGGCACGTAGATACGTAGTTGGCGCAAATCAAACGAACGCTAAGGTTCTGTCTCTTCAATTGATGAGATCAGATCTGGTCAGGAAATTCAGATTCGGAACCCAGGTAGTCCAGGAAATCAAGTTCCAGGCGAACGCAAGGTTCTACTTCTTCAGATGAAGAGATCAAATCAAAGATCAGAGCAGAATAGGCTCGTTTTCCTGGCGGACTAATGTAGCGGGAATGCCGAATGAACAGTGCAAGCCACTACTAGGATTGCGCCCACAATGGATAACACACCTGGCTTGGGGAGAGCCAGTCCTGGGGAAGCTTCGCCAATAGATAGTAAATCTATAAATTACTACGTATGCTACCTAGACTAATCCTAACTAGCCCTAGATGGAACAAATACAAAGAATATTTATTATAGAATATAATATAGGCGCAAGGCCGGCACACTAAGCTAACACAAACGTACACTACACTTACACAGTAAATATAGGCCCGCTGGCCAACGTACCTGCAGGAGCGGAGTGGGTTGCAAGCGGGGGGAGCGCACAGAATAGTTAGGGAGACCCGACTATTCAGCAAGGCAGAAAAGTAACAACCAACGTGTTGTGGGGAATTTTAGAGAGACCCCCAGGTGGGCGGGGCTTGGGAATTCCCCCCAACCAATAGGAAGTAAACACCTACCCTCCCAATAAGAAATACCCAATAGTGGGGACGCCCAACAAACCCAACCTTTCCCCGACTAACTAGTCTAACACGTGGCGTCAAGCCAGTGACTAGCTAGGCGAAAAGGCTGCAATGAGCGTACACACATAACATGGATATTTGTAAGGGGATATGTATATTCCCTACAGAGCTAACCAGGATCAATTGGTATCGTTCGAAGTGTGTTGTCATAAGCTGTGATTTGTGGGAAGTAGAATTTTTAATTAATCCTTACAGCTTTCAGAATATTTCATCAAAGTTGCTGAACCCCAATTTTAACATTGCAAAACAGTCAAATTTGGCTGTTCTCAAACTTCAAAAATTAATTAAAAATTTTGGAGGCCTGAATTTAAATTCTGCTTCCTACAAATCACCCTTCGAGGTCGTATTTGTAATATAAACTGGACGTTGACCGTTGAGCTGTTCTGTTTTGCGTTAGCGAGATTTCTCTGGCGAGAAATCCCCATTTTTTCCATTTGCTATGTTTAACACATGCTGACGCCAAGTTTGAGAAGAAATTACTCGCTAACCGTAAGAGATCCAATCTCCCTTTTAAAAACTCGTTAAAATATAGGAATCGGACAACAAAATATGGAAAAATGAGCAAAATCGGAGATGGTCGAAAAATCTGCCAAAAATGGACCCCCTTAAATTTAATAGCTAAGTTGTGTGGGACAGCGCAAGCAACGATTCGTCTGCATGCTCGGCCTGGTTCTTGCCGAATTACGCCGTGCAAGCAACCGAACCTACGAACCGAACCGTTTAGGTCTGTTGCTGTTCAGTCTAAGTGCCAGCGACCAAAGCCGAAACCAATAGCAACTGTGAACTGACTCCAAGATTTGGAATCAGTTTCAGCAAGATGTCATTATTTTACGTTGACATAGAACAAACCGCTTATGTTCTTGATATCATTCTGTTATTATATGATCAAAGCTTGTGATGGATGTAGACAACAGCCAATTACAGCAGAAGCTACCTCTCTAACAAAATTTGATTTGATATTGATAACGTCTCCCACCCCAAATGGAAATATTGAAGACTTTGGCGCCAAATGTGAATCGCAGAATTATTCCCAAGTCGTCTGGAAAACTCAAGAACCAAGAAAACCCAAGTCGTCTAAAACTATCCCAACTAGGAGACAGTGTGTTAATTTGGGTCTCGCTTTGCAACTGATGAAAGAAAAGAAGGCGGGCGTTGATACCTGCCAATCAAAGCTAACGATGAGCAAGAAAATCTTCTCAGAATACTAATATTTGCTTCATTGAAATATATCTATCCATACTAGCATACAAAGAATGAACATGAAATGGTGGCATTGTCAACATGAATTAGCAAAATCTCACGTAGTCACACATATGCTTTTTCAATGGAAAAATAATAATAATAATAATAAGAAATCCTACCGGCATCAACGGGTTGTCGCAGCCATTTTTCCTCTTATCTATAGGGCCAAAACTCAGTTTTGGTATATTTGCAAGCTTTGGTGCTATTGCAGCTTTTTCTCAGCTCGATGAGAGCTTTCGAATGATATCGAAATTAGCAGGATCCGGCAACTTTCATTTTTGACCGATTTTTGCAATATCAGTGTATCGATGGTCAAAATGCAATTTCGGTACATTTTCAAGACTTGGCTCTATTACAACTTTTTCTCAGCTTGATGAGAGCTTTCGAACGATACCAATATCAGCCCGATCCGACAACTTTCATTTTTGACCAATTTTCGCAAAATGGTTGCCCATAAAAGGGCACTTGGGATAAGAGATTTTTGATAATTATTGCTGAAAGGTATTTGATACAGCTTCTTAAAAGGTATTCTAGCAAATCCAGCAGCTAAACTTGACTAACGAGGTCAAAAACTCTTATATTTGGCGTTTCTAGGCAGTTTGCTCACTTTTGCGGTCTCCAACACTGTAACTTTTGGCCATATCTAACGATCTACAAGGGCTAGGAAAATTTCGATTGCAGATTTGGAATCTACGTCCCCGGGTCACTCTAGGATCAACTTTTGAACCAAATCGGAGACAAAAAATTTTTGCCCATTTTTTAGAATCGCCTTGGTCCCCCCTTACGATTTTAAAAATTCCGGGGGCCGCCATTCCCGGAATCCGAGAGATATCGGGCTGCCCCCACTTCCGGTACCACTTCATGCCACCCTACTACTATGGTGAGAATTTCAGCCCGATCGGTCCAGCCAATCTCGAGAAAAGGGGGGGGGGACAAAGTGTTGACCGGAATAATAAATAAATAAATAAAGAAACTTAGCCATAACAAAGGGTTGTCTTTTTTAAAAAAAATGCGACAACCCAATAATAATAATTGTAATAATAATAATAATAATATTGGGCACCATGAACAAACTTTTTCGTTAACTTTGTAGCATTTTTTGTGCTCTTTTTAACCATAATAAAATTATTGCAGTTCACCGAGTCGAATGTTCAGGAAATATTTTTCAAACATTTAAATTTTGATGTCATTTTAAAACATGAAAAATTAAATTTCAATTTAAATGTTTAAAAAATCGTTTGCGAACTATTACTTCGGTTAACTTCAATAATTTTATTATGGTTAGAAAGAGCACAAAAAACGCAACAAAGTTAATGAAAAAGTTTGTTAATGGTGTCCATTACTTTGTAGTAACAGAATTAACTTTATTAACTGAAGCATGTTTCAGGACTCAGCGTAGCTGCTGCTGGCCACTAACTTTAGGGCCCTAGGTTTAGTAGCCCTTGAAATTATTACGTGAATAAGCTCGCCCTTCCCTAAAGTGAGGATCCTAAATGTAGTATCACTTGACCCTAAAAAGGGAATATCTTATGAGCTATAGAACACCTCTCTAGGGTGCGCCGTTAGTGAGAAAAATTGTCCCAAACTGGCGGGAAAAAACCCAATGCGGGAAAAAACCCATATGCGGGAAAAAAACCCACCCCGAAAATTTTTTGGCAAGTTGCCAGGAGCATTTCTAACCATTCCAAATGAAAGAGCGGGTTGTTATTAGTACAACTGCATCAAAATATATTAGTTTTTGTTGAAAAATTGAGGTCATAGTGACTTTTGAAAATTTGGTATGTTTAACACATAAACATAGGCAAATTTTGGAAATTTTTTAAAATTGTTTATTTTCGGCAGTTTAAGCATCCTATCGTGTAGAAAACGTGTTTTTCTTGTATTTAGAGCCAAACTAGACCCATTTTAAGGCAAAAATAAGCATTTTTGGCCAAAATTGAAATTTTGGCTTGAAATGGCACCATGTCCGATTTTGACCCCCTAGACCTCCCATAACAGAACGAACCCAGGTAAAACCCATACTAATTTAATCTATAGGCTCTATGAAACAAATGTATGTATTAGTTTGACCTTTGCTGCTAATGCTTTGAAAAATTTTCAATTTTGAAAAGTGGGTTTTTTTCCCGCATGTGGGTTTTTTTCCCGCCAACTCCAGGTCACCCCCAGGTCGCACCAGAGGGGTTAGAGCAGTGTGGCATATATCATCATGAAGCGCAACAGATGCCCTACACATACATACTATCCGCTTTGGTCTAAGTCTTTCTAGTAGTTCAGGGTGGCCAGGCAAAGTTTGCCAAATTTCGGCACTTGGACGGACCAAAATTTTCGAAAATTTCAAAGTCCCAAAACATTTTCTGGGAAGCAGTGGGAGCGACAATAATACACCCTCCTGGGTTATTTTGGATGCTCTTCAAGATAGGCTATTAAAATCCTAGATAGCTCCTACCGGTAAGCCCACACTGGGGGTGGGTTTTTTCCCGCATTGGCGAGTGGGTTTTTTTCCCGCTTGACTATATATAGTAAATCGACTACGCTCGTTTCAATGAGCATATTTTCAGAACCGACGGAAGTGACCACTGGTCACTATGGTCTTAGTGGCCTATTGACCAGTGGTCAAACCCCTTAAAACAGCGCTTTTCGGCGTGTTGGTTAGGGGCATTTATAGTAAAGCGACTACGCTCGTTTCAATGAGCATATTGCCGAAATCGAGGGAAGTGACCAGTGGTCACTACGGTCTAATTGCAGCGTTTTTCGGCGTTTTGGTTGGAGACATGTATAGTAAATCGACTACGCTCGTTTCAATGGGCATATTGCCGAAATCGAGGGAAGTGACCACTGGTCACTATGGTCTCGGGGCCTACTGACCACTGGTCAAACCCTCTTAGACAGCGTTTTCGGCGGTTTGGTTGGGGGCCTATATAGGAAATCGACTACGCTCGTTTCAATGAGCATATTACTGAAATCAATGGAAGTTATCAGTGGTCACTATGGTCTATGGGGCTCAGTGACCACTGGTCAAACCCCCCTAAAACACGTTTTTCGTCATTTTGCTTGAGGTCATATAGTAAATAGATTACGCTCGTGTCAATGGGCATATTGCCGAATCCGATGGAAATGATCAGTGGTCACAACGGTCTATGGGGCCTACTGACCACTGGTCAAACCCCCTAAAACAGCGTTTTTCGGCCATCTGGCGGTGCCCATATAGTAAATCCGTGTCGCTGAACACGATGGGCGTACTGTCGAAGCCAAAGGTTTTCTCCTTATATATACCACCCACAGACAGAGGTTGCAGCGACCGAAGCTTGGGGGCGGAGGTGAGAATTCAGTGGTACTATATATTTGTATAATCACTTTTCTGCTCTACCTACGGCACTGTTCAAGCTCATTGTATCCATTGCCGCATTGCTGGATGACAATGACAGACAAGGACAAGTAGTAAAAATGCTTTTCCGGAGCATGAAAAAGTAATATGGGTGGTGGTGAGGTTGTAAAATCAAGAGAGGACTAGTCTTAAAAATGCTTAATGTGGGGGCTAGGTTCAAAAAAGAAGAGGACTAGGTTGTGGGCAGGGTTTTTTTTCGTTTCACGATTTGCGTCAGTGCTGCGTCAGGAAAAATTTTATTGCGTCAGGAATTGGGGTCAGTGCGTCAAAAATTAAATTTATATTGAACGATTTCTAAACATTTTAAAACAATATTTTTAAATTATTAAGCAGTATATATGTATTTAACTTATGAATACACATGATTAAACACATCTTTCACAGTGTTTCTCATATTTTGCATTGTTAAAACAGATTTCTACGTGCACCGTAATAACATCAAGATAAAAACCACAACGGGGGGTCTGGGGGGCGGGGCCCCCCAGAAGTTGAAGAATTTTTGCAATTTACGACTCCCCCAGAAATAAATTTAGAGCATTTTCGCGATCAATTAATTATGTATTAAGTATGGCCAGTTTTAATTTAAATTAAAATTAAATTTATATTGAACGATTTCTAAACATTTTAAAACAATATTTTTAAATTATTAAGCAGTATATATGTATTTAACTTATGAATACACATGATTAAACACATCTTTCACAGTGTTTCTCATATTTTGCATTGTTAAAACAGATTTCTACGTGCACCGTAATAACATCAAGATAAAAACCACAACGGGGGGTCTGGGGGGCGGAGCCCCCAGAAGTTGAAGAATTTTTGCAATTTACGACTCCCCCAGAAATAAATTTAGAGCATTTTCGCGATCAATTAATTATGTATTAAGTATGGCCAGTTATTGCAATAGCGAATTTATTTAATTAATAATAAATTTAAATTTATTAATTTCTACACATGTTTTACATGCTTTGAAAACAAGCATGTAGTCATTGGTTTCATTGACTGAGGTAGTTAAATAGAATTTATATATAATCATTCTTAGAAATGTAATGGCAGGGGGTCTGGGGGCGCAGCCCCCCAGAAGCTGAGAATTTTTTGCATTTTAGACATGAAAGCAATTTTTTTCTGACCACTTTTTGCTGTTTCAAAGGATCATAGTTGTCTTCTGGCCTGGCTGGCGCCCTGGTTTCAATTCACCAGATAAGGTATATAACTCAAACCGATAAAACTCAAACTAAGCAAATCAACGTAGCTATGAGTGACTTATGCTACAAATACATAGGAAGAAGCGGAGGTCTGGGGCGGCAACCCCCAGCTAAAAGCTAGAGCTCTTTTAAGAAATTTACACCAGTTGGAAAATTTTTAGAGACATTTTGTGGATAGCGGAAGCAAAATTTGACTAATCATTTGTGTGAGTGCATTTTAATTTGCATTTTGTAAAAAGTGTGCATACGTCAGCACAATACAATGCGGAAAACCATGATTTGAAGACATTGACGACAGATTTCGATTTGCGCGAGCAGAAAGAAAGTCTGCATAATTTGCTTGCAAGCTGATGCCGCTCTACATGCGCCTTTATTCTTTGAATTTATAAAATTAGTATGTCAGTTATCGTACCAATCAGCAATAAGTAAGAAGGCATACAGGCGGGGGTCTGGGGGCGCAGCCCCCAGCAGAAAAATTTTGGAAATATCACGTTTGAAACACAATTTTTCAAGCAATTTTTGCACAATTTTTCCTTTAGTTGAAAACCTTGCTGCGTCAGGCTTGCGTCAGGGCAATTTTCATTTGCGTCACACGAAAAAAAATTGCGTCATGACGCAGCCCCTGACGCAAAAAAACCATGGTTGTGGGCGAATTAATATGGGCACAGCTTCGCCGAGCAACCCATATTCGCGGGCTTTCACGCTTCGCCATGGCGATTGTCATATACAAAGCCATTATTGTCAGTCAATAATGACAATTACAATTCCAGCAGTTAAACAATCGCTGCAAGTTGCTTGCTTATATATACGTAAACTATATAGTAATTTGGTTGTGCTGGACTAAGGCAAGCAACTAGAAAGAACGAAGGCTATGATATCGATTCAATAGGAATTGTCGGGGAGAGTCCTGAAATTATTGTTGAAATATAAACTTTTCTTATAAATGGTTAAAATGCACAGTAAATATTAAGAGTTTATCGAAAGAAATGTTTGCTTCCACTAAAACTCGTTTTTCAATGTTGTATATTATTTACGTGCCGTAACTAAAACTGAACACTGGTATATATACATATGTAATACGTATGTATATAACTTTTTCAGTCCGCGAATATGGGTTGCTCGGCGAAGCTGTGCCCATATTAATTCGCCCACAACCTAGTCCTCTTCTTTTTTTGAACCTAGCCCCCCATATTAAGCATTTTTAAGACTAGTCCTCTCTTGATTTTACAACCTCACCACCACCCATATTACTTTTTCATGCTCCGGAGGAGCATTTTTATTACTTGTATATTATCGAGAGTTCATAATAGATAAGAGTGTAACAGCTGTCAGGTTATCTGTTATCAGCTGCAGGTACATGCTATGTTCGCTAACGGCTAACCCCCCACAAATGTGTATGCTCACTTCAAAGAAATTAGAACGCTATCTTTGCGTGTTAAAGCTCGCAACAGACGCACATTGAACCAACTGAGTAGTTTTGCGTTGTGTCTTACGGACACTTTTAATTAACCAGTTTTTAGGACTTAATTTAATTTAAGTAATTAGGCTGTTTGACTCTATTTCGAAAGTAATGAGTTTTTAGATTTTGGCTAAGCTTTGTACCGGAACTATCCGGAGCAAGGCCGCACCCAGGGGGGGGTTCAAGGGGTCTAGACCCCCCCTTTTGGGATGACGAAATGGAAAATTTTTGCTATTTTTATGGCAAAAACAGCTATTTTTAAAAAATTTTCGCGCCTTCGGCGCGATAATTTAGAAATTAACGTCCAATGTACTGTTTTTGGGCAAAAATGCAAAAATTTTTCAAGTTCTGGGGGGCTCCGCCCCCCAGACCCCCCGTTGCGTTTTACCTTGGACCCCCCCTTTTCAAAATCCTGGGTGCGGGCCTGGGAGCTGTTTGGAGCTACTAATCTGTACCTTTTATCAAACCTTGCAAATTTTTGACAACCCAGTTTAGTTAATTGATTTGTGCCTGTTTATTTTCTTAATTTAGTGTCTTCCTGCTTTGGGCTATGAGAAGCGAATTCATCTGATGAATCCCATGGGTACGTTGTAACTAGTTTCGCCGATTGATATAGTCTGTATAGCTGGTCTTTTGAGGAGGAATATGATTATTGACATTTTGTTGCCAACAATGAAACTGTTATCTGCACTTCTTTAGTAGCCGGAAATTTTTTATGACCCCTGTTTTCCATTTTCTGCCTTGCTTCACTTGCCCCATCTCATATCATTAAAAATGATCCCCTCCGCGCTTGATGCTTGTTGTCATCAGCGAAGGAGGGCATTTTTAACCATTAATTTACAGCAGTTTAAGGTGGTGATTCCTTTTGGGCACATATTGTTGTTTGGCGGCGTAAATCAAGATGAAATTTGATGAAACTTTCCGAAATAAGTTCTTTTAGCGTTCTACCACCCTCCGCGCAATCCCGATTCAAAAATTCGAGATTTCCGGTCAGAGTGGTTTTTCCCAATTTCTGAACGCGTGGCAGCTGCTATACAGTTATGACTATATTCATTCAAAAGATCTCATTGAGCTTCACATTTTTGCTTTTTGAAGCAAGTTTCTAGCTTTTCTCTACCGTGAGATATAGCCGATTTTCTTGTTTTGGCGTCGAAAACTTGTCATTTTTGCAGAAATCAAAGAATCCAAGATTTCTTGAACTACGCAAGCCGTAAAATCAAACTAAGGGCATCGATCTGAAGGTCTCATAGAGGCAAATTATCCGACGCATGATCGTATTCCAACTGCCATCCTGTAGGCTGCTATCATAAAAATGTAGTTTTTGCAAAAACACGACCAATTTTTTTCCAAAGATTGTGGAGCATTCACCATGCAAGTTGGAGGGCTGCTACTGAACAAATGTGTTCTGCACAAATATACCCAGGGACGATTTTTTAGTTGCCCCGATTGCTGCTTTCTAGCTAAAGTAATCGCTTAGCAAATTTGGAAAAAGTAGGCAAAATACAGGTTACGCACACATTTCAGCTTATTTCTCTATAACGAAGAGCGATTTCACAATAAATAAAAAATCGTCCCCAGCTATTTGATGGAGGTATCGAATGATAAACCGATGTCTCGCGAAAAAATTTACTTGATTCTGCAAAAAATCTGGAAAATTATACTTCTTCTAAAATGTGTTAAAAATATTTTAGAAAAGCAACATTAGTTTCGTGGCATGCATTAAAAAGAGAAAATGTCAAGCTACATTTTGATATAAAAATGGCTTCTTAACTCCAAGTAATGAATGAGTAATAATGGTGCAAACTTTATGTGACCAAAGGGAATCACCACCTTAAAAGCAATCAAGGAAACTTTTGGCTTGCAGCCACTGAGCGGAGCCCCTCGGAAGCCGAAGAATTTTTTAAAAACGAGCCTTCTAAGAAATTAATATCTGCTGCTAATTTTTGTACAAATAATGGCTAAAGTTAAATTGAAATTTCAACTGCCAAATCGAACTAACTTGCTAAAGAAACTTCGCCCTATAGATGAATTATAATATAGAATACGTAAGTAAAAATGGAAATGTTAAGCATAAGAGTATGTATACGTAGATACATACTAGCGCAATGATTAACCAAGTTAAGACAGGTGACCAAAGTCTAACGGAAAAACAAAGGATGAGGGAGTCTGGGGGCGGTAGCCCACAAAAATGCTAGAGCTTTTTTAAAGATTTAGGATGTTCAGGAATTTTTTTTGGGCACTTTCCTATGAAAAATTCAACTATGTCTAGCTTGTGTCCAGCTAAAATTTTTAGTGTCCAGCTAAATTTTTGTGTCCAGCTAAGAAAATTTGTGTCTGGACACACTCCTGGACACAAACAACCTGTGAACTGGAGTCAGACAATAGATGCTGTGGCGCGCCAATATCGCGCCCATTGCCACTCTTTGTTTCGGACTAAGGCTTTGTGGCTGTGTCAGACATTTTTCATTAATCATTCTTTGATTTCTGCCTTGCATTAGTTGTATTGCGCCTTCCAGCCCGCGTAATACTTCATTTTCTTGATGCAACTGTAGTTGCAGTCCTGACTTAATTAATAAATTTTGATATAATGGTTAATTTCTATTTCTTCAATTCCGCATTTCGTTTTTCTAATCTCTGTCGTATTTTAGTTCCCGGTCTGATGGGCGGGAAGATGAGCTCATCCGAAGAGGAGTCAAAGGTTGATCTGCTGGATTCTCCGGCGGACGTGAAACGAAAACTGAAGAAGGCCTTTTGTGAGCCTGGAAATGTGCAGGACAATGGGGTTCTGGCCTTCGTCAAGCATGTTGCCTTTCCTTTGTCGGGTGGACAAAGTACATACATTAAGCTACAGAACTGTTATATATTGTTTTAATGTTTTAAGCACGGTTCACGATGAAGTGCTTTGTGCTTTGTCTCCTGTGCTTTGTGCTTTCGTCTCCTGTGTTTTGTGCTTTGTGCTCAGGAGACAGAAAACAATTAATTTATGATGAAAAAGCACAATATCAAAAGCACAGGTCACGGAAGTAAACTTGGAGGGTATATATTCAATATTTTGATTTTTCAAAAACGTTAACAGGGGTTTTAAATTTTAAGTTTTAAATAATATAATTTAATTTAATAATAATAACGATCAATAATAATTAAAAATAATAATTATTATAAATTAACATTATTATTTAATTTTTTGCACGAAATCTTTATTTATTTACAATGGCTAATTACTATTTCCTGATAATTATTAATTATTTATGCTATCAAAAATTTATTTTTGTCGTATTGCCTTAATTTACAACCTCAACGCCACTCATATGCATTTTACAGGCTAGTTTCCGTGTTTGTACAACCTGCCTGAGAGTACTCATATGTATTTTACATGCGACGAAGGAGCATTTTTGGTTCTTGTAAAACTATTTTTTAACACCTATATATTTTATAAAGAAAATAATTGACAATCGCACAATAATTCTGAAAGTTTACGTAGTTTTCCACAAATGAAGGTTTGTATTGTAAATTAATTAAAAGTGATATTTATCTGATTTGCCGACAATTAGCCGTTAGATTTTTGTATTTTAGTAAAATTTGTAAGTGGCACATTATTTTGTTTAGAAATTACATCCTGGTGATTTGAAACTGGGCGTGGTGGATTTCATCAATCGATTACTCGATCCCATTAGAAGAAAGTTTGAAAGCCCAGAATTGGTGAATCTGGTTCGACTAGCCTATCCAAAAGGTTTTGTCTCATTGGTTGCCATTTTTTGCATGAGATGCGAGGCTTACTTCACCCACTTGTATTCGCTTTTCTTGGCCACACAGTTTCTCGGAAATCAATGTGACCTTTTCACTCTCCCATTCCTTTGCGTTTAAAAGTTGGCTTGAGTTTGAAAGTGGGATTTCTGTGGCAGTACTTGGTCATTCAGACTTTGTTAGTAACAAAAGCATTTGAACACTGCATAGTTTGCTTGCGTTTCCTGAAAACAGCTTCATTGCTCCCCTGTTTTCTTGCTGCATGAACGAAATTATTTTCTTAGATTTTTGATCGGATGATTTGTTTTTTGTTTGATCTCTCTCTTGCGAGGATTCAAACAAAGCACAGTGCTAACGTTGTGCAAACTTGCATAGTATCTTCTTTGATTTCAAGTTTGCTGCTGTAACTTTCTTCGTTTTCAGTTGAATTTGGACGCTTAGATATTAGAGTTGGAAAGGTTGTGTCGGTGGAAAAGGTATTATTTATGTCCTCGTGCTTAGCATGTTTTCTGTAGCAACTTTTGGACAGGTTGGTTTGCTGAATAATTGTAGATTTTTATTTTAAAGTTTCATGTGACAAGTTTTGCTTTATAGCCGCCAATTTGTCTGGTTTAAGTGTTGAATTCTAAGATTGTTTTTGTTTATTTGTTCTTTTTGTTTTTCAGCATCCAGAAGCAGATGCCCTCTATATAGAGCACGTAGATTTGGGCGAAGAAGTTCCCCGAACCGTGGTCTCTGGCCTGGCTCCTTTTCTCCGACAGGAAGAGCTGCTGAATAGGCTGGTTGTGGTCCTGTGCAATCTGAAACCGGCGAAACTCAAAGGAATTGAGTCCCGGGCTATGATCCTTTGCGCTTCCACAAAGTGTGTAAATCTTTGGCTTGTCGCCTTAAGCTTATGCTACGATAACGAAAAGTTGAATCGCAAAACGTGCTTTCAGTCAGATTCCTGGTTTACGATTCTTTAAAACCCCTATATACCTTTTCAGCAAAACTAACGACAATTCTAGATCCCCATCTTTTGAAAGATGGACTAAACCGTAGACAGTTACGGTCACGTTTGCCATTTTGCAGGCGTCTGATATAAAATACCATACCGCAACCGCTTACTTGATGCAGTGGCGTGAAAATAATGTTAACTTCTTATTTTCGACGGGAGTTCTAGGGTTAACACGGGACAATAATTTTATGCGCTGGAGATTAATCTTAATAAGACTCAGCAAACCTGTCAAATAAAGTTGATTTTTATTGTCTGATCTCGTGAGTGCTCTAATAAGATGCATTCAATTTTCATTTAGGTCTTTCATCTCTCTTCTTTTTTCCATTAATTACTTGATATTTCGCTGTTCGCACGTTTATTTATATCTTGTGTATGCCAAATTTGATTAAGTAATGCGTATGCTTTCTATGAAAATAACTTGACAAAAAGGTTAATGAGGGTTGACCTTTTGTTTTAGAACGGATCCTAAACAGGTGGAGCCCTTGGACCCTCCAGAATCCTGCGTTCCCGGAGAACGAATCTTCCTGGAGGGTTCTAATGTTGGTGTGGCCGATGAACAGCTGAATCCGAAGAAGAAGGTTTGGGAAAAATTACAAGTAAAAATAAGCTTAAAAAATTTGTCTTGAAGAACCTGACTTTGGATAACGTTAATTTGGTGTGGGAAATTGAAATTTGGAAAGAAAAATAGAAGTTTTGTCTACATGGCGGTTTTATTTGATGTTTATGGTCTTATTGTTTTAGCCAGACCTGAAAACGTCCTCAGAGTGCGTTGCTCTCTGGCAAGATCAGAAGTTGATGGCAAAAGCTGGCCCGATTGTGTGTAGAACTTTGGCAAATGCCCACATATCATAATAGTCGTTAAATTTAACCAACCATAAACATACTTGTTAAGTTGTTATTTGTTAATAATGCTTTTGGATTGCAGCTTTTTCACAGGATTTGTTCTTGTGTTGGGTACGCAATATGTCCGTTTTTTGTTTACTTATTTATCCAGATTTTTGCCTTTCGTACATTGACAATCACTTTTTGAAAGCATTTTGCCTGGGTGGGTTGTTGCCGTCCCCGTCCAGATTAGGATTCTTTCGTTAAATTAGAAGCTGTCAATCTAAATACTCAAATGAAATCTTTCAGCGTGAAGGGCATATTTTCTTTTTTCGATACTTGATGATTCGCTAAATTGCTGTAAATTAGCCGATAAAGTCTTGGGATTTGAATTTTTTAAAACCTTACAAGAAGATACCGTTGGCTGCTTTAGTCTAAAATGTAAATTTTTGGTTTTCCTGCTTGATTTCGGGTAAAATAACCAGTAAATCAGCTAAAAAGAAGAGAGTATAATAATATTGAGATTTTTTAGTTTGACAGCTGCAATCCGTTCATGTAAATGCACTTGTTTTATTAGGTTTTGTTAATTTATTCGCCTGCCTGACTGTTGCGTAAATCTCTTGGTAGTTGTATGTCATTAAAAACTAGAAAAACTTGCAAAATTTGGAAGATTGCGATTTGGAAGAACTCAGCCTTTTTGTCGAGGAATCTTCATCCTGAACGATCTAAATGTTTGAGGGTTTAATGAAGTTGGTACATTTTGATTGTGATTAATTGTGATGATTCAGCTTCGCTTTGTTGTCTATGTTATTGTTAAATTTTAATAAAGGTGGCTGAATTGTTTTATTAGAGTAGGAAGCAGTTGGATTAGAAGGCCGAAGTTTTGTGTTTTACCAATTCCAATACCAATTCGATAACAAGTATCTCAGCATTTCATAAAAGCATTTCTTTCCTAGTACTGTTCTTGGAAACCATTGCAAAAGATTGTCCTCCGGCTAGGAGTGCAACCATTACTCCTAGCTTTCCTTGTAAACTAGGTGTATTGCCAGCTAAACTTAGGAGAATCTTGCAGCTCAGGCCCGTTGCCAAAAAGCTTGGCCCTAGACAGACTTGAAATTAAATCGCTTGCCAAAGCTTGCTCAAAATAGATATATGAGTCAGTCTGTTTCCTAAAATAGGGTTTAATTGGCCTGTAATGATTGTGTGGTGAGCTTGCTAGGCCGATTCAGCTTGGACTGCCCTTGTTTTCTCCAGTCATACGTAATTGAAATTCGTTTCAAAATATTCTTCTTGGCATTCTTTAAAAATTTTGAAGCCACAGTTGCGTTACATGTGTAATCCGGACGGACCGGCAGAAAAAGAAAGAGTAAAGCTGCAGAAAAGTAAGTCCACAGGCTCCGAGGACAGAACAGGCCGGTGAAGCCGACAGGTGTGTTGTTCCCCCATAGCTAACTTTTTGCAAAAGTGCACAGTCTTGTTATATACTTTCAAGTGTATAAGACTCCTAGTGCAAAGGATATTTACGTAGTATTAATACGGCATGATTTGCTCGCGTTTAAATAAAAAGTAATTGTGGTATACAGTAATTACACTAATCGCTGCTAATTATTAATTGTAATTGCCATAGAACAATTTTAAATTCAATCAAAAGTCTATCAAAAGCTATCATGTTGCATATCATCGAAAGCTATTGACGAGGTGGATTCAATAAAGCTAACATTATGTCAAATGGTAACAGGTAACAGTTGAAAATGTTAATCTATTAAAAATGGTTTTTGCCTTTTAATTTTTTGAACTCAACCAAAAGGCACAATTCCTCGATTTTGCTGAATCTGTCTCCTCGAGAGCCTAACATGACATGCATGCACACACATTTGATTAAGATTTTATAAATTTTCTATGTTAATTAAAATTGTTAGTCGCTGCCACATGATTTTCGGAGATCCACCCCAACAAGATAAACAACAGCAATTATCATGTAACTGTCACAAGTCAAAGTTAAATCGTTATTTTAAATAAAAAATTTACCCAAAAGTTATCGTAAATTAAATAGTGCAGTTCTTCTAGCTATTTACGCTATAAAATTAAAAAGGTAGAACCTAACTAAAGTTAAAGCTAAAGTATCTAAAATCTAACACAGCTACATAATGCCTTGCGTATGTATTTACGTAAATTACGCCGTGGTAGCTTTCTCTTTTGTTCTGCCGTTTCTGTTGACTGCCTAGTCAATACTGAGAAGATTGCAACTACCGTAAGAATGTTGTTACGTTAGCAATTGGCGGAATTATAAAAGCATGTGTTAGCGAGTATTGGCCAGAAAAGTGGGGTTTGGGGCTGGTTTTTGGGTAATTCTGGGAATTACCATAGGAATGACATTTTGACTAATTTTTGGGCCAACTTTCTGAGTTTTTAGATTTCCGTTGAAAGTCCAAAACAAGGCAAAACAAAATTAACAAAAGCAGAACCTAAAAGATGCCGACTCGGGTTGATGGATTAAAGCCTGGTTTGCAGAAAGAGCAGGAGCCGAGAAAATGGAAAAACTAACAAAAGCAACGGGGCTGACGCCATAAAAAGAGAATGGAGGGCGGGGTCGGCAAACAGTATAAAAATGTGTGCAATTGTTGTTCAGTGGTTCAGTATCTTTGCAGTGGCTTGGTGAAAATTTGCAGTGTGTGTGCAATAAACAATCCTAGAGCGAAATAAACGAACGATTTAGCGGGTTGTGGAGAACTTCGTTAGCTTAGATTAGTCAACGATCCACAGTATAGGATAAGTTTAATTCTAGTTTAGAGGCCGGGGGTTCACACCTAAGCCTAATTAAATTAATCCAAATTTAGTAGTTTTGTGTGCAAGTCAGTGTGAGGGTGAAATCCCAGCACTTGACAGTTTACCCAAAAGTTTCTAAAGTTCAAGGTCAGTGTGAGGGTGCGATCCCAGCACTTGACAGTTCACTGAGTTTTGAGTAAATTCCACTGCGCCGGCTCCCGTTCTGCTACCAGTTACCTGGCTCTCACTCTCTGACTGCCTTGCCACAATTGGTAGCAGAGCGTGGTTTAGCAGAGGTAGACTGTCACCCTTTCACACACGCCTATCTATATGTATGAAAACAAAGGATCTCGGGGATAAATTTTTGAGTTGCTGTGGGTTAACGCATGAAACTATAACGTGTATTCATTCTTCTATGTTGTTAAGCAGTATACGGTACCATGTATATGGCAAGACAAGGGGCAATTCGAGTTACCGGCTTCAGGAAAAGAAAACATTTTTTTTTTATGAATTCAACCTTTTTTATCTCGAAACAGGGGTTTCGTCTTTCGTAGGGGTGAGTGATGTCACAAGTCAAACATTAAAGCCCCATTATAATTACAACTGTCAAAATTACTAGAAATTAAAGACTAAATTTTAAAGCGATTAAATATAAACATATATGCGACAATTAAAGATTATGATTCTAGCTACTATTTTAATTAATTAAAAGATATAAAATAAAGAGGCAAACATTATGTAATACGTACGTAAAACAAGAACCTAACTACAGCTTCCTTGTATATGCTAAGAATTGCTCTTTAATTTGCCCGGCTGTTTCATAGTTTTGTTGAGATTTATACTGATGCTAAAATTCTACCGTAAGACTCTTTTGTCAGTAAATGCCAGTGAAATTATTATTGGACGGAAAAGTTGGGGATGGGATTAGGTTTGTGGGTAATTTGGGAACTACCATAGGCTTGACGTTTTGATGAAGTTTTGGGCCGACTTTCTGAGTTTTTATGTTTCCTGTAAAAGTCTAAAAATGTCGAAAACAAAATTAGTAAAGCCGAAACATAAAAGGGGCCGACCTGGTTTGAAGGATAACGGGGCCGGCTTCGGAAGTAACAGAAGCGAAAGAGCCTAAAAAACTTAGCGAAAACAGGCTCCGAAAAGACTATCGACGTGACTAGGGGGCGGGGTTTGCTTCAATATAAAAGTGCTTGCAATGTTTGTTGAGTGCCTGTTTTCCCAGTATTTGTGCAGTGGTTTGGTGAGCGTTGCCGTGTTCGCAGTAAACGAAATAAGCGAAATAAACGAACGACTTAGTTAGCCTTGGAGAACTTCGTTAAGCTTAGATTAGTCAGCGATCCATAGCTCTAGGTTTATCTCTAGTTAGAGGCCGTGGGTTCACACCTAAGCCGTTAAATTAGACCGAAGGTTAAACTTTTGTGTGCAAGTCAGTGTGAGGGTGAAATCCCAGCACTTGACAGAAAGTTTATAGAAAGTTCAAAGTCAGTGTGAGGGTGCAATCCCAGCACTTGACAGTTCACTGAGTTCTCGAGTAATTCCACTGCGCCGGCTCCCGTTCTGCTACCAGTTACCTGGCACACTCTCAGTTCTGCCTTGCCACAATTGGTAGCAGAGCGTGGTTGCCTGACTCAAATTCTAAGCGAAGTTCTCCAACCTTAACGAACTCACCAAGCCACTGCCACCCTTTCTAACGGGTGACATCGTATGAATCAGCGGCCTTTTCCTTCTGTAAGGACGCCGCCAACAGGTTTGCCATTCACACAGCCATTTGTGACTGGAGTCTCCTCAACGTCCAGTGCCCAACTGCCTGTTACCTTGACAGTTCCGGTGATAGTGAAAATACCGAATCAGGTAACAGCGGTTTGTCCAGTTTGCCAGCACTATCTGGAGATACTTGGCAGTCAATCCAGTGCTCAGCAACCCTCTGGAGGTCAGTTTCCGAGCGGAAGTTATCCAGTCAGCCCTACGCCTGGGAGATTGATAGTTGGACGTCCTCAGTAGGAAGCCGCAACCGAGTGAAGCCTATCTATCCGGATTTCACTCATATGTCAGCCTTTTGGTAGGTAGATAAAAGAAACTGAATTGTTTGTATTGTTGATAGTTTCTTGGTGTTATTAGATTTATCTGAGTTAGAATCGAGTTTTGCAACGATTGGTTGCTAAATACTGATACAGCAGTTATCAGTATCTGAATCAGACGCGGTTAAAAAAAACGTACGAATCTGGTATCTCCAAGACCGTACGAGGGTATATATTATTTCGAGACGGACACGTGGTTCACCGACCAACGCTCCCGATCGAAGAAGTGACCGAAAGATCGCAAAAGGAAAATTTTATTGGTCCCAGAAGAGTGGAACTTTTGAAATATCGTAAAATTTTGAGAGTTTATATCTGTCTGTAAACCGTAAAATTTTGTTGCGCCTTATGCTGTATGGCTGACGGAAAGGGTGGGTTTGACGATACAAATAACTCTCAAACTTTTCCGCAAAATCCCGACTACGACCGCCTGGAGCGGCATTCAAAAGCGATAAAAACACAAGCAAAAATGCTTGAGGATATGAAAGATGAGTTAGCCACGTGCACTCAGAAAATTTCAGAATTGCCAGATGTCACTGAATTTCAAGATTTTTCAAATTTGAAAGATGACTTCATGGCTTTTAAGCAAAGCTTTTTCAACACTTTTAATGCGGCCACACCAAGTCAAAAACCGGTCTTGGTGGGCCCGACAGAGACTGTTTCACTACCAAAAGATACTTTGAGACCTTTTTCTGGAAAATCCGACGAACAGTCCATAGATGACTGGTTCGTAGTCTTTAAATTAGTGGCTATCGCCCAGAATTGGGACGACGCCAAGCAATTACAAGTACTTCCTGCATATTTAAGAGATTTTGCGCTTGATGTTTACAGAAATTTGGAACCGTCTCAAAAAGATACTGTGGAGCATTTAGAGGCTGCTCTCACAGAACAACTTAAACCTGCCGAGTATGAAAGACTTGCGAGCATGCAACTTCATAGCCGAACTCAAAAACCTCGAGAAAGCGTTCAAGATTTTGCCTATGCTATTCAAAGATTAGTTCAAAAGGCTTATCCAGAAATGGATTCTGATGCGGCAATGAATTTATCCTTTAACAGTTTCATAAATGGGTTAAATCCTATGTATAAAACTCAGTTAATTTTGCAAAATCCTATCGATTTTCGGGATGCCATCAAAAAGGCTCGTCAAATCGAAGCTCTAGAAGGTTTGACGAGGCCGGCATCCAAACCAGTTGCTGCGTACTCATTTCCGCAAACAGAAAAGCAGCAAACTAATTCCGAAGTTGAACCTTTACTCACAGAAATGGGTAAAGTGGTGGAAGCAATGAAGTTGCAGCACTCGCAAGCAATTACTCAGGCTAAAAAGTTTGAGCAATTTCAGCAATATGTCAATGAAAATTTATCAGAATTGCGTAACAAAATGGATCAAAGTTTTTCCAGTGCAAGAAGTTCCGGTCCAATACCGGCTCAAAACATGATGAATTCAAATTCTCGCAATATAGACCGCCGACCACAATCACAGAATCGGAGCAATCAGCCACAACTAAATCGGGGGCGTTGGACGGCGGATGGCCGCCCTGTGTGCAATTTCTGCTCAAAACCTGGTCATTACGCTATGTCCTGTCCTCAGAAACGACAAGGGGGTCCTCCAGCGGGACGGTCTCCTAATTTCAGTGGTCCGACTCGAAATTATAGTCAAGCTGGACCTAGTCGTACTCCAGCTGCTCCCATAAATCGGCGAACAGGATATTTACAAGAGAGTCCGGTCACAGGGTCACATTTACAAACAGAGTTAACAGATATAACTATGACATTAAAAGCTCTACAAGACGGTCAGCAAATTATAGCTAAAAACCAACAAAATTTACAGTCCGCCTATGTGCAAGTTAGGCAGGAAAATGAAGCATTATTTGAGCAAAATCGTCGCCTGGCTCAGAGAGTTTATGATGAAAATGAAACTACTCCTAAGATGATAGGATCTATAAAAATTGACTCCTCTAGTACTCAAATTGCACAATCAAAAATTCAGACTATTACAACGCCCAGAGTTAAGACCAAAAATAAGAAAGTACTGGGCAAGCCAAAAGATAGTGTTAGTGCTCCTAACCGTGCAAAATGCTCGTTTATTCAAGGAAATTGTTATTTTTCATTACTTCTTTTTAGTGTCAGTATTCTGAGCATAATACTGGCAGGAAGCAATTTTGCATCTGCTGTACCGGTCCCGGAGCGACCTTTACTCTGTCAGACTAAAGATGGCAAAGCGCTCTGGCAATTACCTGAATCTGTGCAATGTGCGGTTCAAAAACATGTTGATGAAGGTGTCCCCTTGGACACAGAGTTAGCTCTTTACAAACATAATTTAATACAGTATCGGACAAAAGCTTGGCGATGCAAAATTGTGTATCAAAAAGTCGAAACTTTTACCTATTTTTTCGCAGATGAAAATTTGAAGAAGGAAGAGAAACAGGATATACCGGTTCATGAGCAAGAATGCGAAAATATGCATCGTTGGCATACTTGTCGTTATGGCAGTCTAGAGAAAAAGGGTGGACTTTGGCAAACTACCAACAAACTTGATTGGTATTACCCGGGAGGCGGTATAAATTGTTGTAAATGGAGAGTTTTTGAAGCTTACAATTGTTTTGTGACGGAGGGAGTGGTATATAAAAGGCATCATAATGATTTTATGGAAAGTTCGTTGGGAGTTACCACTCACTGTGATTATGCTCGTGGGGGATGTGCCCTATCGGATCGAAGCTTTTTAACATGGCAAATTGACCAGAGTGAAAAGTGTGAATTTGTTCCTTGGAAAAATGTTAAGGGGCAAATGTGGGGAGCAAATTGGCTTTCCGATGATGGGACTTTAGCTCTAACTTATCGAAATGCCTATACTGCTCATGACTGCCGTAACAAACAAGTATTCATATCTGAGCAAGGGGTGCCATTTCGCATTCTGTCTCAGAGGCAGGCTCCGAAATTAAGGCGCCCGCGCCAAGTTAGTGAGAATCGTATAGGTAGAAAGGAAAAAGTAGTCAAAATACTTGACGGATGGGTCAAAGAGCATGGTATCGTTACTACAGATTTACTGGCTACAATGCTACAAGCTATAGAATTCAGGCTGCATAAAAATATAAGATTCGCATTCGACCAAACCATGCATTCTATTTGTTCATCCATGCAAAATGTAATCGAAATTTTAAAAGCAGACATACTAGCTAATCCTACTCTAGCTATGAGAGCCTTACTACAGAGAGCTGAAATTTTTGCCAGAGCTGGCGGGCCAGTAATCGAAGTATGGCCTTGCCAAGAAGTAGACAGTACGTATAAATTTTTACCTATGAATGATTCAACCTGCACACGTGAAATTCCAGTAGAATTTACTGTTCTTAATCGTTCGCACATGGCATATCTTGACCCAGTCACAAACATACTACATCATTCAGGGCGTCCAATTGAATGTGAATTTGCTAATCAAGTTCCACTGAAACTAAGTAATCAAACTTATCTGTACCATGCCTTTGATGGTTCAGTCTTACCCATAAACGGTATCCCGGATTTAAAAGCTTTTGATTGGAACTTATCGTCTCCTTGGAATTTTGAAGCTACTATTTTTCATGAGATAGTTATGTATAATTTCAGCGATCTAGAAACTTCAGTTTCTCTTAATGACTTGTTAGGAATTATCAATCAGAAGAAAGAGGTTCAATTTCAACAGCAAATTTTGGCTGAACTTTTAGGCAGTAATTTTTTGATCAGGTGACACCTGTTTCAAATAGCTAGTAATCCTATCAAGGATGCGGCTAAAAACTTGCGATTTAAAATAGTCAATTTAGTTTCTTCCATTATGAACAAATTTTTTTGGTTTGTTTTTCGGATTCCATATTGCTTTGACGGGATATGGAATAAGTCCTTTTCAAATTTGTGGTAATAATCTTTCTAGTTTGTTTATACTTAACCTTTGTTTCAAATGGGTTTTTTTCACTACTGGCGAGACCAAGGATCTTTGAAATCTAATTTACCTGTACTCCCTGTTTTTTGAGGGTGGGGGTGGGGGTGGGGATGTGATATTTGTGGGTTACGCCACCACTTTCAACAATTGGCGTAACTGTTACAATCAAGTAACTTGCAGTCTGTTCCTGTGTCAATCATTTTCTCTATTTTATTTTCGAGCGACTTTGGAGTTTATACGCGATTCGACTTTGTATTTACGAATATTTTTAAAGTTTCATTTCTAGAGTTTGTTGCTGCAAGCGGCGCTTCAATTATTTCGGCTGGCGAATCTAGAGTACCAAGTTTTGTATTTTTATATAAAGTAACAGGCATGACATTTACGTTCATTATGCGTATTGGCACAGTAGGTTCTTGTATCTGACAATTCACCAATGCCCGAGCCGCACAAAGCCCATATTTTGACATTAAATTTGGATTTGGCTCGAACATTGCTGTATTTAATCCCTGTCCCTCTCCCACTAATATTACTTCACTACGGGGAGGGATTTTCATTGTTTCCCGAACCCTTACCACCGTAGGACTCTTTCTAAGTGTAGCTAAAATTGGAGTATCCATAGGCCGAAACAACACCTTTTCTGGTCCTAGCTGTAAGAGTTCTTTGTCAAAGTCAAACCCAACAACCCCAAACCTTCGAAGAAAATCTATTCCCAAGATACATTGGTAACTAAAGTCGTCCACCACATAGACTGGGTGTGTAATTGTTGTAGATTGAATTGTAACTGGCATTTGAACCTTACCAATGACTCGTAGGGCATGTCCCGTAACTGAGGTTGCTAGGATATCCGACGGCTCTAATCGGACCCCGGTTTGTTCAGCTACTTGTTCGAAAATATCACAATCAATTAGAGTAGCATGAGCTCCGGTATCTGCAAGAGCCGCCACTGATATCCCACCAATCTCAATTACTATTTTAACCGTTCCAGCCCCATTTGTTAAATTAATAACACTGGTCGACCTAGGTAATGCTGGCAGAGCTAATGCTTGCCGAGGTAGGTATTCTGCCAGATCTAACTCAGGAGGGACGGGTGGGGGTAGTCGGAGAAAAGTTGCGCTAGATACGTAGCTATTAGCCTCGTTTGTGTGTGCTGTTCTAGGTAACAAGTATTGGTTTTCATAAGCTTGACTTAACCTAGGGTACAGTCTAGGTGAATCGGCAGTAACTATTATTGTAGGTGGCCTAGGCATAATTGGAGTAGGTACACTTCTTGCCGGGGGTGTCAAATCTAACGCTTCAAAGATTGGGTTAGCCTCGCTTTCTGTAGACTTTTTTGATCTACCCCGAATCCAGGTCCATAACCGTGGCAATAGCTCAGGCAAGTTAAACGAGGCCATCGGGCTAGTAGGTAATGGGCAACAATGAATTATGAGAAAACAAGAGGTTACGTATAGACAAACTAGAAAGACCCAAATTTGAAAAGGACTTATTCCATATCCCGTCAAAAATCCGAAAAATCCTTTGTTCATAATGGAAGAAACCATACCTTTAGCCGCATCCTTAGGATTACTAGCTATTTGACCTATTACTCCTAATTCAGCCAAAATTTGCTGTTGAAATTGAACCCCTCCTAACAAGTCATTAAGAGAAACTGAAGTTTCTAGATCGCTGAAATTATACATAACTATCTCATGAAAAATAGTAGCTTCAAAATTCCAAGGAGACGATAAGTTCCAATCAAAAGCTTTTAAATCCGGGATACCGTTTATGGGTAAGACTGAACCATCAAAGGCATGGTACAGATAAGTTTGATTACTTAGTTTCAGTGGAACTTGATTAGCAAATTCACATTCAATTGGACGCCCTGAATGATGTAGTATGTTTGTGACTGGGTCAAGATATGCCATGTGCGAACGATTAAGAACAGTAAATTCTACTGGAATTTCACGTGTGCAGGTTGAATCATTCATAGGTAAAAATTTATACGTACTGTCTACTTCTTGGCAAGGCCATACTTCGATTACTGGCCCGCCAGCTCTGGCAAAAATTTCAGCTCTCTGTAGTAAGGCTCTCATAGCTAGAGTAGGATTAGCTAGTATGTCTGCTTTTAAAATTTCGATTACATTTTGCATGGATGAACAAATAGAATGCATGGTTTGGTCGAATGCGAATCTTATATTTTTATGCAGCCTGAACTCTATAGCTTGTAGCATTGTAGCTAGTAAATCTGTAGTAACGATACCATGCTCTTTGACCCATCCGTCAAGTATTTTGACTACTTTTTCCTTTCTACCTATACGATTCTCACTAACTTGTCGCGGGCGCCTTAATTTTGGAGCCTGCCTTTGAGACAGAATGCGAAATGGCACCCCTTGCTCAGATATGAATACTTGTTTGTTACGGCAGTCATGAGCAGTATAGGCATTTCGATAAGTTAGAGCTAAAGTCCCATCATCGGAAAGCCAATTTGCTCCCCACATTTGCCCCTTAACATTTTTCCAAGGAACAAATTCACACTTTTCACTCTGGTCAATTTGCCACGTTAAAAAGCTTCGATCCGATAGGGCACATCCCCCACGAGCATAATCACAGTGAGTGGTAACTCCCAACGAACTTTCCATAAAATCATTATGATGCCTTTTATATACCACTCCCTCCGTCACAAAACAATTGTAAGCTTCAAAAACTCTCCATTTACAACAATTTATACCGCCTCCCGGGTAATACCAGTCAAGTTTGTTGGTAGTTTGCCAAAGTCCACCCTTTTTCTCTAGACTGCCATAACGACAAGTATGCCAACGATGCATATTTTCGCATTCTTGCTCATGAACCGGTATATCCTGTTTCTCCTCCTTCTTTAAATTTTCATCTGCGAAAAAATAAGTAAAAGTTTCGACTTTTTGGTACACAATTTTGCATCGCCAAGCTTTTGTCCGATACTGTATCAGATTATGTTTGTAAAGAGCTAACTCTGTGTCCAAGGGGACACCTTCATCAACATGTTTTTGAACCGCACATTGCACTGAT